>CAJPVJ010001601.1:0-11824 GCA_905397405.1 Oppiella nova | reverse complement strand
TTAAAATTTAATTTTAAGAAGTTAAATATTTAATTAAAATGTAAAATAAATTCATTGAAATATTTATAAAATTATTTTATAGAAATAAAGTAAAATACAATTATCAAATTATCTAAAACATATTAACAATACATACCAACAATCTCAATAAAATTACTCAATAAAATGATATGAGCTGGGGACAATCATAGTAACGTTAGCTTTTTTATATTTCTAATTATTAATCTAATTAGAAATATATCTAATTATTAATTTTATCCAAAAGTCAATTATTCATAAAATATACATAGGTTTAAACTAAACGAGTAGTACTATGACTTATCAGGTTCAAATATTACTGCATTTTAAAGTATTAATCAAAATATCTAACGTTACTATGATTGTCCCCAGCTCATATGTTGTGATTAAACCTTTAGTATAATTTGTGTTTCAAAAATAAAAGTGTTTAAATGTACATGCAGGTTTGAAATGTACTTAAATAATAAACTGACATTGATTCACATAAATACACTTTTGCTATCACTTTCTCGTACATAGCTTATTAAAATCTAGTGTTAAAAATATACTTATATAATTATTACCGGTAATATTAATATAAAAATAAATAATCTTTATAATAAAAATAAAAAAGTTATACACTTATAAAGTAACCTAATGCACTATAACAAACTGATATCAAAAGTGATTATAACTATCATTATTATCTATAAAGAATAAATCGTTTAGACCTTGAAGATATAACAAAAGTGTATATAAAATTAGAAAACTAGTCAAATAATTTCAGTTTGTATTCACAACAACTCCCGTGAACACCATATTTGTCATATTTTCACAATTTAAAACTTATTATAAATTGTTTTGATAAATATAATAAATTTCTATATATTCTACTTATTATTTATGTGAATATTGTATCACCAGAAATGTCTTTATTAACACAATTAATATCATTTTTAACATCGGATATTCGCACAACACTCGTATCATTATTGATTGGTTATTTAGTGTATAAATTGGCAAGGTTTTATTATTTAACTACAACATTGCCTCCTGGTCCCCTTCCCTTGCCTATTGTGGGAAATATACTGTGTATGTGAGAAATACTTTAAAAATCATTAATTCATTTACAATATTTGATAATTAATTTATGATTCATAAAATTATAAATAGTGTTCAAAACAAAGTCACACTGGGATGAGGTGTTCAGACAACTGGCCAAACAGTACGGACCGGTATTGACATTCTGGTTGGGGAACAGACCACACGTAATAGTGTCGGACATAGGGCTGGCCCGGGAGGCCTTCAAGAAGAATGACTTCGCCGGAAGGAGTATCACATTCTTCGGTCAGTTATACCATATTTGTATGAATTAGTTAACACTCTCTGTCCTCGTGTTTAAACATTGAGACTAAATAAGTCTAAATATTAAATGTAAACTCAATTATAACTATTAATTGATCATGATAAAATTATAACTCATTTCCACAAACAGGACATTTACTGTCAAATGAAAAGCATTCAGACGTTATATTTGACGATTACGGGCACCGGTGGGAGGCGTTGAGACGGGTGGCCCACTCGGCCGTACAGTATGTGTTCATAATTATACAGTATACTGGGTATGTTTATAATATAAATTAATTATATTTTTCTTATAGGAAATACTCGACAAATGATAGACTGGTGAATGTGGCCAATGATTCAGTGGATCGTATGGTGAAGACTATGATAGAAACGGAAGGCCCGGGGAAAGCATTTGATCCCAAAACTTATATCTATTTAGTATTTCTTAATATATTGGCTACCAGTGCTTTCGGTATAAGGTATGAGCTTGAAAATGAAAAATTTTAATATTTATAATGTTTAAACTAAAAATAATTTTTAGTGTATAATATTAATAAGTATTTGCATTTTATTTTAGTTATAATCTGGAAGACTATGAATTCAAGAGAATTAAATACATATTAAAAGATTTCTCTAAAAAGGCCGGAAGTCGGTTATTATTGTGGGAATTCTCACCACTTATTAGACTATTGGATAGAAAGCTAGTGAAAGAAAATGACGACAATGTCATTGAATTCATAGATATTTGTCAAAAGAAGTTTGTCTCACATCAGAAAGACTACTCGGAATCCATTGAAAGGGACTTTTGTGATGCACTCATAACCGCTAAGAATGAGGCCCTCAGAGAGGGTAATTCATTGAATTCATAGATATTTGTCAAAAGAAGTTTGTCTCACATCAGAAAGACTACTCGGAATCCATTGAAACCCTGAAAACACTACGTGAGTATTGGCGATTCTTACTCCGGGAGTCTCTCCCATTCCTTAGCCAGGGAATAGAGTGCCTGCGGTTGGAGTGCTACTGACATTACCTGGATAAGAAGCGCCCGTGGCTTACCTCCCAGCAGTCATTCCAATGGATGGTTCTTCTGATGACATACTATCCAGAAGTCCAGAAAAAGCTGAGACAAGAGATTGAGACACAAATCGGAGACCGAATGCCAACACATGAGGACAGGAATCGATGCCATTATGTCATGGCTTTCATTACGGAAACACTGAGGTTCAGGAATATAGTGCCAATGGGTGTCCCACATAAGGCTGTCGTCCAGAGTACAATCGGTAATTTGATATAAATTATATACCGGTACAGTTAAAATTAATTAAGTAATTTCATTGTGATATCCTTAGGTAAATATACGATTCCTGAAAATATGGGAGTTTTTGTATACCAAGGAATATGTTGTCGTAATGATGAAGACTGGCAAAAGGGGTCTGAGTTCCGCCCCGAGAGGTTTCTCGACAGTGAGGGACAGTTCATGACTACCCGTCCAAAGGCGTACATCCCGTTCGGTGTGGGACGACGTGTTTGTTTGGGCGAGAAGTTAGCCATCGCTGACCTCTTCCTAGTTTTGGTCAGATTTCTGCAATCGACTCAAGACTACGATATAGTCCTCGACAGTAATTGTGGTATCGATGCCGACCCTAATATCGCCGACGCTTTCAATCCCTATGATTACAAAATATGTTTAAAATCAAAATAAATGATTTAAAAAACAAATTATTTTTATCGAATAGTTCACATTTGATTAAAGTAAAAATTTTTTCATTATTTTTCTATTTTATTTTGTTATTCAAAAAATGTATATTGATCCAGACATTATTAGACTTGTTTTGCGTTTCACTGATGCTTTAATTCACAAAATACTTAATAAAACGCGCGCTTGAATTGTTGTTAACTCACCTTTCCCTTCGACAACACAACAGGACTTGCCGACAGACTATTTGTATATTATAAAGGCATGTATTCATATTAAACATATCTGTCAACAGATTTTGAAATAACTTATGCTTTCATGGATTGCGGACACAGAGGAGCCCTCAGTATATGACGACAGAAACCAAAATAAAAACCAGGAATTCAAGAGACATATAATGATCGGCGAAACCGTGTCTTTCGGGTCACGCAATGAGACGGATTGGTCTCATGACGTGAAAAGTGGTAAATGTATCGATCAGTCGGCGATTAAGGCGTCGTGTGTGGTGTCCGACGGCTACCATAAAGTTGGCGACAATTATGAGTTCAAGATATTGGAGTTCGGAGACAAGGATTACTACATCAATAAAGTTGTGGTCAACGCATACAACGTGTCAAAGGAGTTGGAAGTGTTGAAAACGGCAAGTATTTTGGATTTCTTTCAGTGTTTAGGGCCGAGATTTACTAAACCTACCCGACCCGGCCCTACGTCCCTCACCACCACTACTATTCAAACGACTCAACCGACTGAGACATCCAAGTTTTGGCTGTGGTTCGTGATCCCGATTGTAGTGACAATAGTTGTGATCATTTGTCTGATTATGATTTACTCACTGTTTATGGTGTAAGAGATCTCATGGCAATCGACCGCAGGTTAGACTCAAACGATTGCCATCGAAGTTACCGGAAGAAGGATCCCATTTGAATGATAGCCAAACTGGTGGTCAAACTGGTGGTCAAACTGGTGGTCAAACTGGTGGTCAACCACAAGAAGTTAAGTCAACGGAAACGAGTGTTAGAAGTGTATAATCGACTCATTAGACACATTCACAACATTGTTTCAATTGTTCATTATATATGATTGTATTATAAATATTTGTTTAAAATATAGTGTGAAATATAATTAATATTAATTAATAAGTTATCTATTAAATTAAATACTAGTTAATTTCAATGATTATTATCCTTTTACCATAAAAACTCTATTATGACTCAGTATTGGGTAAAATATATTAAAATATTATAGATGTAATTTGAATATGATTTTATAAACTGCGTTATTAAAAAAATTACAAAATTATACATATACTGTAATAGTACCGTACTAATTTTATTATTAATTTCCTATTTCCCTTCTAAACATCATTACCGAAAACATTGAGGTTAACGGCATTGATGTTAAGTTTGATGAAATAAAAAAATTAGAATAAATACATATACAGTATACGAGGAATTATTTTTTTTATATAAATACATGTATTATTTGTTTAAATATTTTTTAATTAATTAAAATAATTTTTACTATAATTCAAATCGTTTGTCAGAATTGAAACAAATTAGTAATGTCTAGAAAGTTGACGATCTTATACGTACCCCAGGACGCCATCGGTCACATAAACGCCTGTCTCGGGTCAGCACAGGTGTATTTTTAGTTTAAACATTATAAATATTAAAATTTTTCATTTTCAAGCTCATACCTTATACCGAAAGCACTGGTAGCCAATATATTAAGAAATACTAAATAGATATAAGTTTTGGGATCAAATGCTTTCCCCGGGCCTTCCGTTTCTATCATAGTCTTCACCATACGATCCACTGAATCATTGGCCACATTCACCAGTCTATCATTTGTGGAGTATTTCCTATAATAAAAATATAATTATTTTACATTATAAACATACCCTGTATATAATTATGAGCACATACTGTACGGCCGAGTGGGCCACCCGTCTCAACGCCTCCCACCGGTGCCCGTAATCGTCAAATATAACGTCTGAATGTTTTTCATTTGACAGTAAATGTCCTGTTTGTGGAAATCAGTTATAATTGAGTTTAGATTTAATATTTAGACTTATTTAGTCTCAATGTTTAAACACGAGGACAGAAAGTGTTAACTAATTCATACAAATATGTTATAACTGACCGAAGAATGTGATACTCCTTCCGGCGAAGTCATTCTTCTTGAAGGCCTCCCGGGCCAGCCCTATGTCCGACACTATAACGTGCGGTCTGTTACCCAACCAGAATGTGAATACCGGTCCGTACTGTTTAGCCAGTTGTCTGAACACCTCATCCCAGTGTGACTTTGTTTTGAATACTATTTATAATTTTAGGAATCATAAATTAATTATCAAATATTGTAAATGAATGAATGATTTCTAAAGTATTTCTCACTTACACAGTATATTTCCCACAATAGGCCAGGGAAGGGGACCGGGAGGTAATGTTGTAGTTAAATAATAAAACCTTGCCAATTTATACACTAAATAACCAATCAATAATGATACGAGTGTTGTACGGATATCCGATGTTAAAAATGATATTAATTGTGTTAATAAAGACATTTCTGGTGGTTCACATAAATAATAAGTAGAATATATAGAAATTTATTATATTTATAAAAACAATTTATATTAAGTTTTAAATTGTGAAAATATGACAAATATGGTGTTCACGGGAGTTGTGAATACAAACTGAAATTATTTTATTAGATTTCTAATTTCATATACACTTTTGTTATATGTTCAAGGTCGAAATGATTTATTCTTTACAGATAATGACAGTTGCAGATACTTTTGGTATCAGTTTGTTATAGTGCATTAGGTTACTTTTATAAGTGCATAACTTTTTAATTTTTATTATAAAGATTATTTATTTTTATATTAATATTACCGGTAGTAATTATATAAGTATATTTTTAACTTGTACTTTAACTTGACCAAAAGTGTATTTATGTAAATCAATGTCAGTTTATTACTTAAGTACATTTCAAACCTGCAAGTGCATTTAAATTCTTATCGATTATATTACCTCATACAACACATTGTACTTTTGAAACACATATTATAATAAAAATTTAATCACAACATATCATTTTATTGAAATTGTTGGTATGTATTGTTAATATGTTTTAGATAATTTGATAATTGTATTTTACTTTATTTCTATAAAACTATTTTATAAATATTTCAATGAAATTATTTTACATTTTAATTACATAATTAACTTCTTAAAATTAAATTTTAATATTTGGTAATCTCTTAAAATATTAAAAAGCATATAAGTCTTATGTACTGAATTAGTAAATATAGTTTTAAAAGTTTTAATAAATTATTATCATATC
The DNA here is from genome assembly GCA_905397405.1 of Oppiella nova. Classification (NCBI taxonomy): domain Eukaryota; kingdom Metazoa; phylum Arthropoda; class Arachnida; order Sarcoptiformes; family Oppiidae; genus Oppiella; species Oppiella nova. The sequence goes on along the minus strand of CAJPVJ010001601.1, from coordinate 5,442 downwards.
AAATATAAAAGATTTTATTTCACTTTTATGAATGAATAAAATAATAAATTATAATTATTTCAATATTATACAAAACATTTAAATGCAACAAAATATTATTTTATTTCTTTCTTAAAGATATTTTAAAATCTGGTGGAGTTATTGCTATTCCATCCCTGGTATTAGGATCCGGATCAATACCATTATGACTGTCGAGGACTATATCGTAGTCATGAGTCGACTGCAGAAATCTGACCAAAACTAAGAAGAGGTCAGCGATGGCTAACTTCTCGCCCAAACAAACACGTCGTCCCACACCGAACGGGATGTACGCTTTTGGACGGGTAGTTATGAACTCTCCCTGTTTATCTAGAAATCTCTCGGGAATGAACTCATTTGCTTTCTCCCAATCCTTATCATTACGACAAATGTAGCCCTGATATACAATAACCGCCATATCCTNTCCCTGTTTATCTAGAAATCTCTCGGGAATGAACTCATTTGCTTTCTCCCAATCCTTATCATTACGACAAATGTAGCCCTGATATACAATAACCGCCATATCCTCAGGGATGGTATGTTTGCCTAAGATTTATCCCAAAAAAAATTTAAAATAAATAATTATTCAATTTTGTTAAATTAATTTACCGATAGTAGTCCTAACAATAGCCCTGTGAGGTAAGCCCTGAGGCACTATATTCCTGAACCTCAGCGTTTCCGTAATGAAAGCCATGACATAATGGCATCGATTCCTGTCCTCATGTGTTGGCATTCGGTCTCCGATTTGTGTCTCAATCTCTTGTCTCAACTTTCGCTGCATTTGCGGGTAATATGTCAACAGAAGAAGCATCCATTGAAATGTCTGTTGAGAGGTATCGGTTCCGGCAAAAAACAGATCCAATATAGTCATCGCCAGGTTTTCATCGGTGAGATAAGGGGCCGACTCTTTACCCTCTCTGAGGGCCTCATTCTTAGCGGTTATGAGTGCATCACAAAAGTCCCTTTCAATTGATTCCGAGTAGTCTTTCTGATGTGAAATCAATTTATGTTTCATGAATTCTGCGTTTTCTTTAATTAATTTCTTCATTTCATTGACTCGTTTTTTGTCTATTAATCTAAATATCGGTGAGAATTCCCACAAAACAACGCGAGTTCCGACCTCTCGAGGAAAATCACTTAAAACATACTTCAAATCCTTAAACTCCTTGTCCTCCAAATCATAACTATTCATATAATCATATTCAATATGTACTTTATATTCAATAAAGTAAGAAATAAATATATGTTCAGGTATAAATTATTATACAATGCTTACCTCTGCCCAAACGTACTGGTGGCTAATATGTTGAGAAATGTGAGATATGTGTAATTGATGGGCGAAAAGGGTTTACCCACTCCTTCCTTATCTAATATAGTCTTCACCGTCCGGTCCACACAATCGGTGGCCACGTATGCCAGCCTATCGTTTGTCGAGTATTTTCTATAAATCAATTTAATTTTAGGATGAGATACATGTATGTATGTTTTAATATACAGTAATTAAATTTTTAAACAATTATACACATACTGTACGGCCGAGTGGGCGACCCTTCTAAGAGCTTCCCAGGTATGTCCGTAATCGGTAAATACAACGTCTTTAAACGTGTCATTAGATAATTGAGATCCTATTTCATAGAAAAATATTATTTCGATATTTTTTGTTTTTAAAATTGAAATAAATGATTATTATACCGAAAAATGATTCAGTCCTGCCAGCAATGTCATTTTTCTTGAACGCCTCGCGAGCCATATCTATGTCCGTAACAAACACGTGGGGGGAGTTTCCCAACCAAAACGTGAATACCGGGCCGTACTTCTTGGCCACATTCCGGAGCACATCATCGGAATGGAGTTTCGATTTGAACACTGGTTTTAATTTTATTTATTTATATTATTATATAATAGAGTTAATTAATTAGAAACAGCATTTATTTATACTATAAGTAGCATAGTGCGCTATATAACATAACAAATTAATAAGTGTACTGATGATTATCGAGTGCATTCAGGACAGTGTTACCGAATAGTACTGTCGAAGCTCTGAGTTGTCAATCTCTCTGTTGTGTATCGCTCTATGGTGTGAACTAATACTGATTTTTTGGCGGTTTCCCTATACCTGTAATGTTAAAAACATTCCTTGTTGTCAACTTCTATGCTGTGGACACATTTAGCAATATTTAGTGTTATTTTCCGCTCTGAGTTGTGTAAAATGTCACAAAATAATAGTAAAATTGTAAATTATATTCAATTTTTTAAAGAGCATAAGCGACAATTTATAAATGATTACCTACTATTATTATTAAGTGCATCTAATTTTGAAATGAAAATTATTTCACAAAATAAAGAGATTAGTCAATTATTGTATAATACATCCTTAGATGGCTATCTGTGTTTGATGAATGAATATTATATTATAAATTATGATGTGCTACTAATTAGTTTCTTAATCAATTATCTATTACTATTGATGAGAAATTGTATTGTATATAAGATTTTTATATCGAAATTATATCGAAGTAATTTGATGTAAATTTTCTGCTAATTCGATTTAACAAGTTCAATTATTTACTAAGAAAAAATTGATAAAATCAGCATAAATGTTACAGATAATATGAATGAGATAATATACTATAATTCTTGATTAATTGAATCATAATATCCAATATTCATACCCCGATTGCCAGATATTGGTAAAGTTGGCAACATTCTTTTTTGTTGTTGACATTCCCTGTTGTGAACATTCCCTACTGTGTACAGATTTGGTCTGCATTAGGTCATACACAACTCAGAGTTCGACAGTACCATAGAGTATAAACATTCAAGGTTTACATTATTACAAATTTAGATATATTTTTAACATATCATGAATTTTCTGAGAAGTTTAGTAATATAATTTTTAATTGATTTATTTAAATTTGATTTAATTAATATTGCTCAAAGATTTTATTTTTAAGGCTCTTAATTTTAAAAAAATTATATAATATTTTCGTTGCAGATATGTGAATACATGCAGATATTAGTTGTATAAAGATAAAGGTAATCCAACAGTTTTGCTAAATATTATTTAATAAATAGAGGAATGAACTATAATTTGTAATTTATTAAAAAATGAACATGCAATATTTTAGAGCAAAGTTACATTGTTTTTAAGTAAGTATATTGTGATTTTATACTTGTAGTATGTTTTTATATATCATTTACAATTATGATTATTCATTAATATTTTAAAAATACTTTTTATAAACATAAAATAACTATTTAGTTTAAGTTTTCAATATTTATTGATAGTATCAGTGAAAAATGACTTAAAAATAAAAATTAAGTTATTTGCCGAACGTTTGGGTCAACACTGTGACCATCATCAGGGCTAAGATGTTACCAGATATGAGAAAATATTTCAAAAGTTATATATATTGTAACTAGTTGCCATACAATGAATATAATTACAATTCTACAGTTAATTGACTTATGTTTCTATTGATTCTCACTAACTGTGACTTAGTTATATTAATAAAACTCACTCCATTATACAGATTTAGCTTGGTAAGTAATTGTTATCCAGGTCCGGTTTCCTAACGAAAAGTGGTTTGCCTAATATCCGGTGGTAAAGTTTGCCGATATTGATAGCTTTGGCGCTCAAAACTTTATATATTTGTTATATTTATTCATTCATAGTTTTTAAATGAGTCGATTAGTATGTGTAGCTGCAAAAACTTTATTTGAATCATTGATATTTGGATTAAAGATTTATATAAGTTCACATTTATTTAAAAATTCAGTATTTTACAATGAAAAAATGAATAAATATTACTTATTAATTGAACATAAACTACTCATTCATTGATAAATCATGTTTTACCCAGCTACACATACTAATCGACTCATTTAAAAACTATGAATGAATAAATACAACAAATATATAAAGTTTTGAGCGCCAAAGCTATCAATATCGGCAAACTTTACCACCGGATATTAGACAAACCACTTTTCGTTAGGAAACCGGACCTGGATAACAAATACTTACCAAGCTAAATCTGTATAATGGAGTGAGTTTTATTAATATAACTAAGTCACAGTTAGTGAGAATCAATAGTTAGTAATATTTTATATGGAGGAGCACTTAAACAATCGATAACATTAGGGTCGGCTTCAAGACCACAATTACTGTCGAGGACTATATCGTAGTCTTGAGTCGACTGCAGAAATGTGACCAAAACTATGAAGAGGTTAGCGATGACTCATATTTTACAAATTGATGCGTCTGTCGGGAAGTCCTGTTGTGTTGTCGAAGGGAAAGGTGAGTATTGAGTGCATTAGGCCTTCCATATTATTCTGCGGGAACTTCATGAACAGATTGGCTAAACCCAGGGCATCACCATCAGGCACCTTTTTATAGACATTTACGTTATAATCAGTCATTGATAAGCTCTCGTAATCATAGGTAAAATGAATGGTATTGGCGATGATTTCATTCAGGTAATGTAGCTTTAATAACAATTTTAATTATAATTGAGAAGAATTTAGTTACTAAAATGTATTACCCGTTCAAAAGCGATGCCAACGATCACCTCATGTCCATCGCGTGGGTCTCTCATCGGGAAAAAGAGTTTCATATCTCTTAACTTGGAGTACATATCCCGGTGTTTATACCACACCCTAACGATTGTAGTCTTGGACGTGTACTCGATGTCATAGCCATTGAAGTAGTCGTGAATTCTGTAGAAAGTCTTGGCATTTGTCATAAAAAATAGATTCCTATATATGCGAAAAACCTCCTCTACTGTAAATGTGTTGAATGACATATATCTGGTTTAACCCATTGGGCCATACAGTAGCCAAATATTATAGATATTATAAATGTATATATAATCACACATTTGAATAAATATTTCATTTTTTGATGAGATATTGAGTTAATTTTGTCTCACAAATCGATGAATTTCATTAACTGTTAATTTCATTAAATATTTACAAATATATTTGAAACGTGTAAAACAAATTGACAGCAATTCAAGCGCGCGTTATATTAAGTATTTTGTGAATTAAAGCACCAGTGAAACGCAAAACAAGTTTAATAATGTCTAGATCAATATACATTTTTTGAATAACAGAATAAAATAGAAAAGTCATGAAAAAAAGTATACTTTAATAAAATGTGAACTATTCAATAAAGATAATTTGTTTTTTAAATTATTTATTTTGATTTTAAACATATTTTGTAATCATAAGGATTGAAAGCGTCGGCGATATTAGGGTCGGCATCAATACCACAATTACTGTCGAGTACTATATCGTAATCTTGGGTCGACTGCAGAAATCTGACCAAAACTAGGAAGAGGTCAGCGATGGCTAACTTCTCGCCCAAACAAACACGTCGTCCCACACCGAACGGGATGTACGCCTTTGGACGGGTAGTCATGAACT
>CAJPVJ010001600.1:0-15780 GCA_905397405.1 Oppiella nova | reverse complement strand
GTTGTCTTTTACTATGCATTTCTTTCGGTAAGTGTTTATTAGTTTTTTTTATAAAAATACTTTTAAAACTATAAAAAGCTTGATAATTGAATTATTAAATTTATAGCAATTATTCTAATTTAAATATATTACTGTATATGATTTTAATAGTAGTTATAAGCTTTACTTTATGATTTTTATACTAAATACTAATTTATATTTAATATGATAATTTAAATAATAATTTATAAATAATAACTTTTATAATAATTAATACTGAAATAATTAGGAAATAAAATGGTAAAACATTGCAATTACTATGCATTGAAATAATTATGCACAATTAATGCAACACTTAAGTAATGTAATCGCTGTAAAAACTAATATTAAAAGCGCTTTTTAAACAATCGGCGTTTAAACTTTAAATGCAGTTTTTAATATGAAAAATAGCTTTATTTATACAAATCAATGCAGTGTTTGTCGAGAGTAAATCAAATCAAAGTCAAGGTAAATGGAACAAGGTGATCTCGCAAGGCTCGTGTGTACACACAATACAAGGCTATCGCAAATACTGGGATAATTGTCTTAATTGTAATTATATGACTGTATTATACTGTAGCTATGATATGATATTTACATTTGAAATATGGAAATACTGTCAGACATGGGAAGCCTTGAGTGCAATAATAAGTGATTGCATTGAAGATGTGATGTGTTAGTGGGTCAGAGTCAGCACCGATACCACAGCACAGGTACCACAGCACAGGTACTCGTTCTTCCACTCGATTACTCCTAATTTGTTATAACATTTTCGCATATTATACGCTTTTCTGACTTATAATCCATTTGCTGACAGTCATCATCGCATACATGCAACTTATTGTTAATATAAATATTCATATAACTTAAGTTAACTTTATTATTCAAACGATATTCTGTTGCAAATTACTCGCAAATAGGTTTCCCAATAGACATTGAATCAATAGTATTGATTATTTGACAGCAAATTCAAGTGCTAATTAATTCAACACAAAAGTAGCTTTACACTAAATAACGGCACTAATTAGCAAACTCTACAATCATTGTCTACATCAACACAAAAAGCTCATCAAAAAGTCTAACTCATTGTTTAGCCTTTTATTTAATAGTTCAGTCAATATATATTAGCTTTAATTTACAACTCATTGACAACACATATGATCCTAAAATAAATTCAAATTAAATTCAAATAAATTTTTAAATATTTCACACCTAAGCGCCGACTCAACAACAGGGCCGCAGAGCGCCGGTAGCCGTTCCCGCCTCACAATCTACTGCCGGCAATAGAAGGGGTGGACAGCCGTCGAGTTCCCCGACTCTATCGCGCGGAGGACCGCAACCGCCGCCGCCCGCCGACGATGAGGACGAGGACACCGACGCGAACGGAGACATACGCTTTGTGTGTCCCAAAGCGGACGGCCTGTTCCCGGACCCCAATAGTTGTCGCAAATTCATGCTCTGCGGGTCGTGGAAGGCGTGGTCCCAGACGTGTCCTCCGAGTCTCTACTTCGACGGCAAACTCAAGTACTGTACGTTCAAAACACCTCAACTCAAGTGCGGTGCCGTCAGCGAAGAGGAGACCGAGAAAGAGGAACTGGAGAGGAATCAGGACAAACTGCCCACTTGTGACCCCAACCAATGCCAACTTCCCAATTGTTTTTGCTCAGAGGAGGGCACATCCATACCCGGTATTACTTAACTATTTTGTATTCATGTGATCAATGAATAACTGTTGCGATGACTGACAGGCGGCCTAAACCCCAGCGAAACCCCGCAAATGGTTTTAATCAACTTTAGCGGCGCTCTCAATGAGCTGGTGTTTGAACTCTACAAAAAGGCTCTGGGTTATACCTCAAAGTTCAACGCGCATCAAACTAGGTTTGACATCCAAAAACTTTGGACTTTTAGGAAATGTTTGCTTGATTTCTAAAACAGTGTTTGCATTGAATCATTGAATCAGACATAACCCGAACGGGTGTGGCATCAGAGCCACGTTCTTCATAAACCACGAGTACTCCAATTACGCCCAAATCCAGTGGTTGGCGGCTCAGGGACACGAGATAGCCATGCACTCCATTACGTACGACATACTGAAACAGTAGTGAATTGTTGATTACATAGTAATAATTCTTGTCCCTCGAAGTCATCGTTTGCCGGAAATCTGGTGGACAGACACCGCTAACTATAGCGATTGGGCCGAAGAGATCATTGGGATCCGCGAAATAATTTTGGCCAACTCTGCCGGTTCGTCGTCTAACCCGGCCGTCACCAGAGAGACTTTGGTCGGCATGAGAGCCCCATATATTAAGCCAGGTTTTCGACACACATTATAACACTACGAATATTAATCATACATTTGATTGCATGGACTGAACAGGTGGTGACAATATGTTTGAGATGGCCAGCGATTTCGGACTCGTGTACGACTCGAGTGTTGTGGCCCCGCGTGGGCCGACCCCCATCTGGCCCTTCACGTGGGACTACAGACAGCCCTTCGACTGCTCTAACAATAAGAAGGCCGACGAGGAGAAGAAGAGCGTCGACGGCGACGACATTCTCGGCACTAATACTCGCCCCCAGAGTAGGGGTCGCCAGAAGAGGAGCGCTAAACAAGTGAAGACAACACACAAGAAGACGACGACATTCGGCGAGAAGAAGGCAAATGAAAAGCCCATTAATCGGAAGCAAAGGGTTCGCCGTTCGTTTTTGGGCCGACCCCTCAAGTGCGCCACCAAAGCATACCCGGGTCTTTGGGAGATACCGATAAACCCGCTCTGGAATGAGTACAATACGTGCCATCACGCGGATCAGTGTGTATTCCCCCACTCGTCAGATGCCGACGATATCAACGATATCACCGAATTTCTTAAGGAGAACTTCGAGCGCCATTACTCCACAAATCGGGCGCCTTTCCAGTTGAACTTCCACGTGACCTGGTTCACTCAGAAGTATGTCCATCGCTTGCACCACTAATTGAGTCCACGGATATGTGTAATTTGTTTGAATCCATTTCAGGGGTCACATCAAAGCTCTCAACAAATTCTTCGACTACTTAGCGACACTAAAGGACGTCTGGTTTGTGACATATCAACAGTTGGTGTCGTGGATGAGAGACCCGAAACGGATCAGTGAAGTGAACTTCAAGTGCGAGAACGCCACGGCCGCCACCTGTACCCGACCCCACACTTGTGTAGTGAAGCACTATCTCGACAAAGACAATACGGCCGCCACGGAAGACAATTACAATAAGGCCGACACCAGGTATATGCCGGTGTGTCACTCGAGTACCTGTCCTCAACAGTACCAGTGGTTCGGAAACCACGCGGGAAAGAAACACCACTTCAAGACTATTATGCAATTAGTCGACGACGCTGTCGGACCCGAAGCCCCAACTAATTAGACACTCATTTGTTAGCATTATTTTTGCAAATTTTGTTTATTGTAAATATCATTCACTTATTTCGTGTTTAAATGATGTCAAATGCGTTTTGTTTTTACAGACAATTCATTTCAGCGATTAAATGATATTATATAAAGTTTTTTATTTTTTGTATAAAAAATATATTTATGTTTTCAATTATGAGTTTTATTTTTCGCTAACGAATATAATTTAAATTTTTTTATGCCAAACATTAACTCCATTTACATAATACTCATTGAGAATACATTTCACAACAGAGTGTGTATTACTTTTAAAAATCCAATTATTTTACCAAAATATGAGATCAAATGACTTTTTATCGATTAAAACTTGAGATCTTCTGTAATATATTCGCCTTTTTTGGGATTTATTTGATATATTCTCTCAATATATTAAGAGTAAAAGTTTAAATTTTTCCCAAAAAGGTATTATTTCTCAGCTCTTGTTGTCTGACTTGACTCACGACCGCCCGAGAAGTGCTTAAAATAGTTTGAATACAATTCAAATGAATCTTCAAATTGAAAAGTAAAGCCACGATTTCATTGTAATTTATCTCTAAATAAAATATTATTTTACACAATTCCGTGTCTTATGATAAATTTAATAAAAGGTAATATATTTATAAATAGTGTCACAAATATAGAAATCCTTTGCTAAAATTCTTTATTTTCAACCATTAAATTGTATATAATCTTTGGATATAGAAATCATTAATTAAAATAATGATTTTAAAATGTGTTCCCAATATACAGCACCACAAATGCTATCAGTTTGCAAAATTCTGTACTGTATTGTATTTGACATAATAATTCATAAAAGTGTAGTTTACTCAACAAATTCTCAAACATCTCACTAATAAATTATAAAAATTTATATATATTTGGTTACATTATTTTTAAAAATAAGACAATTTTAATAAACTATAACTTATGACATGTCATATACAAAAAATCATCATATATTTAATAACTAAAATTTACATCAAAAAATATTTACATTTATTTGGATAATATATTATACGATATATAAAAATGTCAACTAAATTACAATAACTTTTTTCTCACAAAATATTACATATAATTAAAGTGTTTGTTTCAAAACTAGACAACAGAATTGGTGCTATCAATGAGTTTGTGATCATTTGAGTCTTGCTTTTGGATTTGAGTGCGAATTGTGTTCACGTCGTGTATGACGAGTGTCTTCTTCACGGATGAACTCTTGGAAGTCTTCGGTGATGTCATCGAAAATCGTTGAGTTCTGTGGCAAACAAATGGCAAATATAAGCTTTTTGTGCAATTTATGTTTCAATCATAGCTTATGAACTCATTAGCAAACCTACATGTCTTAATTTAATTGGAAATAAATTTAATTTCACTTAAAAAGTAAATTATATATATTTTTAAAAGTAAACACATTTCGATAAATTCTCGACTTTGATGTCTAAAATTAGAAATAATGATTAAAACGATGTAAAGTTTAAATACACGTTAAAATCTTTTACTAAACCCCAGAAACTATAGAAACTTAAGTGAATTACAGTATAATATAGTAATTGAATCGACAAACGGTAATCTTTTTTATTCATTGAAAACACAAAGTTTCCAATAAATGAGATTTGAAAGACTTATTGGCGAAAAGTTAACTTAATTTTGGTCAGTCAATCAAAATTTACTTCAATAACACACAACAGTTATTTTCATCTATTTTTATAGAAAACAAAAAACAATACTTTAATTAAAGACAAAATTCAATATACGATAATGTTATTGTATTCGTTATAACAAAAACAATGGCACATATTAGTTGTACTATTAATGGTACGGAATCTGTATCACAGATATTGTCGATGTTTTCACGCAAATAAATATAAGAAACACTTAAACCAAGACATAAAAGGATTCATTTGGTGATGAGATTGAAATCTTTGATATGACTTGTTATCAAACATTAAGTCATTAATAGTTCAGTTGATTATTTGCACTAAATAATTATATAATAAATATTTAAATTAATATTTATCCAAATACTTATAAGTATTATATCGTTAAAGAATTATCTTTGAACTTTATTGAAAATTATTTATTTATTTCTAAAATAATGTTTACCCTCGATATTAGAAATTAATTGTATTTATCTTTGATGTTTAGTTCATAAAATAAGATTAAAAGTATTACTAATTCTAATTAAATTTATATTTCAACATTAATTGAAAGTAAACACAGAGATGAGAGATGATGATAGGGGAGAGGGAGAGAGAGAGAGAGAGAGAGAGAGAGAGAGCATAGTATACCTGGAAGATGAATGAGTAGCGGAATTGATTGTATTATAATCGACTCGTTTGGAAGTACTTTCGCGAGTCTGCGGTCCACTCACACAACAAACTCGACTTAAAACCCGTGAGAGACTAAGTCTTCTGCAAACAATTTCAAACAATTTTCAATTATTAACCATTTGTTTAAATTCACATAATATGATATCATAAATATATTATCACTAGAATATATTAGAAGCTAGCGTAATACTCATTTATAAATACTTTAAAACTCATTATTAATTATTTATAAATTGCAGTACAAATAAATTGCACACAAAATATTTAGGTAAACATCGGCTAAAGTTTAAAGTCATTACAGAAATAATAGTTTTTTAATAATTTACAATCAGTTTTAATTCTGGCATTATCTGACATGTACAATGCATTAAATACTAATATTCAGCATAAATGGAAAAGTTTAAATGTTTAACATTGTTCACTAGAAAATTATACGCTAAACGAAGTGTTAATATTTAATTAATTAAGAAACTTTCAATTAAAATATTGAATCAACTCAACAGTTATTGAAACGCTATCTATATTTAGATGAATTTAAAATGCCATTCATAGCATGTTTAACATAGATATTACACTCAATGAATGAATTGATTAAATAATTGCCAAAAACGGCGGCTATTTTACCGAAGATTGCGACAGAAATGTGTTGAGAATAAAAAATAGATGAAAGGATTGGCGGCTGAGTTGAGTGGAGCCAGACTTTGGATGAATGTCGAGATTGCGATCGTTGTTTGGGACACAGGTATCGCTCCCCACACTTGCAGTAAATCCCATACGAAGTAAGGACTCCAACACATTATGAATACTAATTGTACAATTAGATCATATATTAATGCTGATAAACTATAGTTATAAAGGTTTTAAAAAAATTTGTGCAATATAATATCACATTAAAGCCAATTTAGCCCTAAAATAGCTTTTTATGGAGATCATAAGGCATTGAAATAACATTAACATTAAGTTAATATGGTATCATTAACTGGTCAGGGCAACAGCATCATTATTTTGATGTCATATTTTTGCCCATTTATTCAAACATATTATACTGAATCGTATGTTATATAAAATAAAGATTAAGATAAATAATAGTAATAACATTGTAGGGTTATAGTCAACTTTAACCAAATTTAATTTATATTAACTTTTGATAATAGACTTATTTAATTCAAAATTATATCGCTTATTCAAGTATAAAAATTAGATCATTAATAATAATAATGATAATCTACAAAATCAAGTTTAATTATTTTGTAAAATAAAATCTAATAAAATTTGAAATTATTAAACAAAAAGACATTCATAACGTTAAGCAATCCGCTGACTCTTTAATCTCTACTTCGAGTTTAAGTCTTTGAAGATTTTATTCGCTTTTCGGTTAACATAACAATAGATTTATTTAATAAGTGTTTCGTTTAGACAATAGGAATTGAGTATAATATGGGATTAATTACTCACCAAATACTATAACAAATGTCATTTTGACGGTTTTTATTTTGGCTTTCGGTATAATCCCTCGACTACTGGCGCGCTTAAAGTCATTGTCATTATCGACGTATTTATCATTACTATTATCTGATAATTAAAAGACAAAAAAGACGAGAGAATTAAGTATTAATGAAAAAATAAGAGACAAAAACAAAATACTTGTCTCGCGTTTGTGATGGGAATCGTCGGTCGACTTATTCTTCGTCGACTTGGACTTGGCTTTGGGGTAAGTCATGGCCGCGCTTTTGGCCCAAATGGTGTGGACGATGATTAGATAGCACAGGGATATGATGACAGTGGGTATGAAGAACAGGGATGTGGCCACCAGTGATATATAGATCTTCCACTCGTACTTCTCTAATTGGATCCAACACTGCGGGTGCCCTTCGATCTCCTCTTCCTTGTTTAGGAAAATGGCCGGAATCGAGAAGACCGCGCTCATCGTCCAGGCGCTCAGCACCAGTATTTTGGCCCTTTTCCCTGCGAATCAATACAAATGACAAAATACTCCATACATTAGATGCGATTCCCAGACAAAAAAACGTATAATTCTCTATTGATTATTGCATTCATTGATTGTGTGAATGGATCTCTAGTACGAGAATTCAATCTTTAAAAACAGCAAAAAATCTGTTTTTGAGTTGAAAAGGTTCTCGCATTCAGTTTAGGAGAGAATGTAAAGAATTCGAGAGAGAGAGAGAGAGAGAAAGAGAGAGAGAGAGAGANATGTCTTGTATTTGATATAATTTATAAGATTAATATATTTTTTGTCTCAAAATAATTTATATATCTTTTATTTAACACTAATTTATTTCGATAGAGAGAGAGAGAGAGAGAGAGAGAGAGAGATTGCATTAAATAATTCAAATATTTTGTGCTCTATCATACTGTGCAATACAAAATGCATATTTAAATGTGAATTCCCTATAGGTTCTCGAGAAATAGATTTTATATTGAAACCCAGATTTCACACAATTGCAGAATTTAGGTTTTTTATATCAATTTATTTATTATTTATTTATTGAATGAAACTTTTTAGCCTAAAACTGCTCGGGATTATTGTCAACTTTTCAAAAAGTTTCTATACATCTAAGAAATCACACAAAAAGGCATCTTTTCAGACAACACACAAACCCTTACACTTCTCTTAGAGTTAACTAAAAATTGATATTTAAAATGTGATATCGTATGGGGGAAAGGGATGCCTCGGCGACTGAACCTCTGAGGGCGTAATTTTGAGAGTTAAAGATAAATGCAATAAAATATAAGATGTATTACTCACAGCTTCCGGTGAAGTTTAGCGGATGTGTTATCGCGTCGTATCGATCGATACTTAACGACACCAATACATAGGTCGATGAATACGTTACCAAAACCTATTCATCCGCAATAAAAACCCGCATTTAATATGTTTGTAGTATTCATATACACTATATCTTATGACTAATGATAAGTCTAGAGCCGAAAATTAAATTATATTATTCGTGGTATAAGTTAGAGATTTCTATTTATAAATTTCATTGTGTCAAAGTGAATTGGTGAGTTTAGAAAACGACTTGGCGTTTAATATGAAAAGTCAAACCAATTTAAATATAATATACATTACTATTAACTAGTAAAGGGATAATGGAAAAGCTCAAGGTTTTTGTCGGTGATTGATATGAATACCCGGATGACTGATGATTGCAGTGTTCAATAAAAGTCGGCGAATAGGATAATATTTTATACTTCATATTTTATTTAAGAGTAATAAATTTTAGTTTTTTACAAAAAAAATTAACAAAATTATGTGTTGAAACTCGAGCTGAAAATAAAGTAAAAATATTCTTACCCTATAGAATATTCTGTAATAAAGAATATTTTTTGATGAAAGTACTTCACAAACTTTTGGCAGTAATTATCATTAATAGTAAATATGATACCCAAACCAAATTGAGTCAAAGACCCGGAGCTAAACTATATTTTATGTAAAAACAAAATTTGGTATAAATTCTGTAAAAGATCTTGTATTAAATTATGAAAAGACCATTATGGTAACTAAATTGGGTATTTGGTAATAAATAGGTATAAAATTGTAAGTATTATATCTGGGATTTACATAAAATTATGTTTAAAAAATATATTAATGTTCAATAAATTGTAATAAGAATCGCACAAATATTTAATATAGGGATTTAAAATTGCCATTTATTTGAACTTACTAAACAAATCTCATTAAAAATAAATACACCTAAAAGGAAAACTACTATATTATAACTAAAATGTACAATAATTCCACGAAATCACAAGTTTTGAAAAATAATCTTTAAAATGCACTTTAAAAATGAATCATATCATAGTTTATAGGTTATAACATATTATTAAATAATTGATATACCAAGGTTGTAAAAATATTTTTAGCTCACTTTAGTAAATATAACGTACAATTGAATTATTAATAATCTAAAAAATAAAATTTTTAATTATTTGAAACAAAAGTTTGATCAAACACAAATAACATTACAATGCTACATTAATCTTGAATTATGGACATAACAAATTGAATTGTGCAATAAATATTTGGTTATCTATCAAAATTTGCTTCAATTATGTAATACTTGTTTTGTTGCCTAATGTAATGCAGTGTCATCTAAACTACATTAACAAACCAATACATCATTTGAGCGAAAATACCCTTAATTTGTTTTTATGCAAAAACAAAAACACTCTAAATATAGATCTTTTGTTTATAAGTAAACATATTAAGAGAATAGCAAATACCTGAAAAGCATTATTTAATATATTACTGTATAATAAATATTTCAGATTAATAGAAATATAATAAATACAGTATATTAAATTTTATACACATACACAATTCTGTATAATGTTTTAATAACACTCATTGTAATTCTTAAATCAATATTTATTTACCGAGTAATAAAAATAAGAAATCATATATCATTTAGCAAGGAATTCACTTGAATTCAATGCATTTACAGAAAACATATTTAAATAAATAAAAGCCAATTGTTTGCGAGTTTTAAATGAATTGAATTTTGGGGGATAATTAAAATTCAAATGAAATACACACGAGTAATAAACAATTCATTTGTTATGCAAATTCATTAGAATCCAGAATTCATAACAAAACATGATCAAATTATACTTGCGCCAAATTTAATGAAAAATATTTTAAACATAAAATTTTTATTATACTCGAAAACGCATTTCACTATATTATTGACATTAGTTTTATTGTTTTTCGCAGTTCTGGTTTCAAAATGAATTCACGATTTGTAGTGATTTTATTGATTTTTTCGGCTATAATTTCATTTCGCAAGTGTTTATTTAACAAATAGAGAAAATTTTCACTGCATTTTCAATCCAAAGTTTATGAACTAATAAAATAAATGTGATTTTTATTAAAGTCTAAAACTTATATTGCTAGTAACGTTAAGTGCAGTATCTCTAAATGCCTAAAAATAGCGTAAATTCTTAATATAGCGATAATCAATCACTTTCTCCATTCATTGTATTTTGTTATTTGTAAAACTACAAACCGTTTATTTTAATTAAAGTAAACAAAGATTTTTACTTTTTTATTTCAGTATAAGTTTGACAATAAATTTGAGGCGTTTCTCTCAGATATTTTATGCACTAATTATTTCGCAAATAAATTATATTCAATAAAACCCAATGATACGCCAATGAAAAAGCAAAACTAAATGAAAAGCAAAGCAGTTATGACTACAAAACTTAATGCTAAGATAAAATAAACTAATTTTTTTGGTGCTGTGAATGGAGTTGTATGTGAGGGCTGTGAGGGATGTGCGACAAAAAACAATTTTATATCAAATGTAATATAATATAAAAACACAGAACTTATTGCACATCCGTTCATCTGAAGGCATTAGAGATAGACAACGATTGGCGAAACCGTTCAATAAATGTATTGATAGCTTGCGTTTGATTCACAAACATTTTTCGGGTAAAAAACATTTATGAAACTATAGTCCGACCGATTCCTGTAGCACTCAATGCATACGCATATTCATCACATTTATCTTTATTTGTATGGGAATTGACTTAATGTCCGATAAATCTATTTAATCCATGTTTTAATTTATATACAATATGAGCAAATTCATAATGTACTCCATACAACAAATAGTGATATGTATATACATATAGATATAAATATTTCACTATTTCTCGTGAATCAAAAGTAAGAATATATTTAATTTGATTAAAAGGTAACAAATAATTAAACAAGGTAAATAGTTAATACTCACTTGTGAATAGCGGACGACTTTGCAAAGTAGATTTCCGCCGTAAAAGCTAACGGTTGTCTTCCAGGCTATATCTGTGGCCACACTCACCAAACCTACCGTCAAATCTGTCAACAAACCAATCAATTTATTAAACCTTTCGTTTTATTATTAAACTTTTCTTTTAATTGTCTATCAAATTATGTCCAATTTAATCAATACAATTTAGTACTTGTGTTTGTTATAAAAAACAATTCACTTATTTAGATAAACAACTAATAAGATTATAGAGACAATGCATTTCTATAATAATAAATTATGTTTAATTCATGAGCTTATTATGGATGTCATAATGGAGTGTCATTCAGAGTTTGTAATTATATTTCACTCATAACTGAATAATATTTCACTGAACTGTCTCTTAATCAACAAATAATATTCCTGAATATAACTTATACAGTATACTGTATATTTGATATGAATTCTGTATAGTTCTTAATTTTCAATTGAACCTGACAAATTATACTACAAATACATAAGTTAATTTAATTGTGAAGTTTGAAAAGAAAAATATGTATTATTTTATACGCGTTTCAAAATAGTTTTATTAAAAACTTTCAAATAAAGTAGGACAAATTTTTAAATATTAAAGTAAATATTTGAATAAACTTTAATGAACAAAATAATTTGAAATTATCCTAAAATATATTCTAATCGTATAGTACAATATTACGATAGAAATGTTAAATTTAATTACTTGAGTAGTTAAAAATTGAAATATAGGTCAAAACTATAAATGATTTCTAAGAAGTTTAATATTTAGAATTAATACTACTAAATTCTTGTATATTAAACAATTTTCAGCTATTACTTTTTTATCCCATAATTTTATAGAATTGGTAAATAACTTAATGGCAATAAAAAATGACTTAATGTTTAATAACATAATTCTGTGTGTTAACAAATTATCTGTGAATTACTTGCGTGTTGACAAATGTATGGTATAATCAAATTAAGGGTTTTTTATTTAAAAGCAAATTTAAGGAAATTAGGGCTAACATTAATTTAATTTGTCATTGTTTGCGTCAATAATAAAATTAATACCAAATTTGTTTAGACGTTGTCTTGAATTTGCAAACATTTATATAAACTTTTCAAACTCATTATAAAACTAATCTATTAAATACACTAAATGTAAAGAATTAAGCAATTGGTTTAAGTATAAAAAATCTTGTATACTAGTAAGTTAAATGTCAGATTTCTTAATATAGTTTTATAGAGTATATTATATTTTATACTAAATTTATATTCCGGGCAAAGCTCATACAAAATTCATTACAAATATTTTCACTTAATATATGAGACACTAATAGAATTGCGAAAATTCTTATGAATGTTTCGTTAATGTTTTATATCTATTGTGTTTTTATTAAAATAAGTGAAAATAAAGTGATGGCAAACCATGTCTGGCATAGGAATGGGAGAGAAAATCGTAATATTCTCAGTGATTGAGTCGTGCATTACTCACGACATTATGACATTCACTGGTAATAAGAAGAATACATTAAAGAAATGTATGGATTGTATGGACGACGACATGCTGTCACCACAGATCACTTGTCTTAAGACTGGACCCAATATTTAATCTGTTTTTTACTTTTTTGTCTGTTGTTTATAGTAATGAACGGACGCAATGGGAAACCAAATATATAGTATTTCTAATACAATGTATTTCTGTACCATTAGTACGATTCATGCCAATTATTTGCTTAAATCCATTGCATAACATGTATTATTCAATCATGATAAACTTATTTTTAGACTACAACAAATTACTAATTCATAATTTTAGTTTCATATTTACTATAGTATAATATTTATGGTATTTATTTTTTAATTACAAATATATTTCAATTTTTAATGTGTCATAAGATAAAGTTGTAATTAAGTGTATGTCGTGTTTAATGTTGTATAAATTTTGAGTTATGATTAGTATTCATATAATTATCGCTTTAATTAGGTATTAATTTAAAGATAAGTTAAATGATATTTTTGGTGAATGAAACAAACAATGAAACAGATTTATCAAATGATTGTACGTTTTGTGAGGACATACATGTATGGCCAGAGGAATGAGATATTAAGGGGAGACTTACCGGCGACCGCCAAATGCATGATAAAGAAGTTCATTCGTGTCTTTCGGTTCTTCGATCGGAGAAGAGTTATCAGTACTGAACAGTTGCCGCACAAAATCAGTGCCAATAAGACCCATAAGAATATCAGTGTTTCGGTCTGTCAGGAGAAAGCAAACATCAAATGTAATTAATTTTCTCATACATAATGCTCTTAAGAGATCTACTAATGCAATGTTGGCATTAATATTTACACTATGCTATAAAATTATTGTATAATATTATTATATACAATTGAATATACAATATGTTTAGTAGTAGTTTGCAAAGAATTGTAAGAATTTGTAAGAAAGTTATTGTTATGTAAGGAATATCCGTTGTTGTGACAATAATACATGCAATTTACAATCAAATGTTATTTTTAAAATGGATTATTTTGACATATACAACAAACAGTCGGAAAACTCGACGATCATTTATCATTATTTTAAACGTAAATCTTTTTTGTATTTATTTAAAAATTTATTCGTCTGTATTGTAAGTAAAAAGTTCTCGGTTTTATTTTTCGTATTTGTTTTTATATAAAAATATTCTAGATGTTTGTATGGGAATAACTTATTTGGATAAAACAAAAGCAAATATTTTATAATTTCTGTTTCACTCGATATTCAAAAATAACATAAATTATACGAAATAAAGCCCTATTTATTTGACTATTTTCAGTGGCAAAGGAGTTATAGTCTGAAAATCGTGTGAATAAATGTCATGCAATTGATGCCATGAATATTGTTTTGTCTGTAAAAAGAGTTTTTGAGAGAATTTTCAAATTCCTCGAAGCGTTAAATGGAAAACACTTTCACTGGGAATCGGACTCTCTTTCAATGGGCTTCTGATGTCAATTCACGTCTCATTCAATGACTGGATCTCACATTTTCACTCAACATTCAAATGAAATGTCAAATTGTTTCACAATTCTAATCACAATAACGTCAATCATTATTTTGAATCCAAATTATTGCATTGCCAGAGAGAGAGAGAGAGAGAGGGAGGGAGAGAGAGAGAGAGAGAGAGACTCATGTGATTTTCAATTTTCACATTTCGCTCAAAACTATATGTTTCGCTTGTGATTGACGCCAATGCCTCTCAGAAATGCTATCAAAAAATTCATTTACAAAGCATTTTAGGTGCACTGAATCGCACATAATATGATTGGCGATGAAAATGCAATGATTAAGTGGACCGGCGATGGGAAGTCCCATCATATTTCTCATGGCTATCACTGGCACTGGTCTCACATATTGTACACAATCTGGTGTTGAGTGACCCCATTAACCATCAAAACGACGTTCACTATAATGGACATCAATTATATGTATGCCGTTTTGAATACTGCATTCAATTCAATGTTATTTTACTTGAATTGTCAGCTTTTCAATACATTATTACCCTTATTATTATTAATATATTATTATTCTGGTACCAAATTAGTTATCCAATTAAACTAATTTAATTATCATTTATTAATTTAATTGTAATTTAATTAAAAAGAAATTATCATTTATTTAATATCTGTTTAAATTTTTATAAATAAAATGTTAACATTTATTCTATATATAGAATTTGTATTATTAATTATTTAGAGTAATGTATCTGCGATTGTTATTTTCATTTTAATTCAATTAATAAATTAGAAAATATTAGAAAGAAAGTACATTTTAAAATTATTTTGAATTTTTATAGTTTAGGAATAAATAATTTTATATAAACTTAGTTTTCATCTCATTATAATAAGTTTGTATACAGTAATATTCTAACACTTTTACATAAAATATTAAAACATGTTAATATGTATAAATAAAGACTGTGAACTTTGACTAAATTGAACCTGGGACCTCGACATATGCTTATTTTTGAATGCAAAGTAGTGAATTGGTTGACAAAATTATGAATAATTCATTTAATTTTTGTTTTTAAATATTTTTGACAATCATACTTAAGAATGTATGTTTTGTGAATATATAAGTAATAAATATTAATTCCAACTTATTATACTGCAACATTATACCTACACAAAGTTCTCAGTTCAGGTTAATACTTAACAAATAAGGCGGCGTGCACAAAGTACATACGCACTGGTAGGGG
>CAJPVJ010001599.1:0-15788 GCA_905397405.1 Oppiella nova | reverse complement strand
GTTGGTCGACATCAGAGTTTGGGTCCAAATCAAGTGAATGCATGCTATGGGGGCTGTTGGCTGTCAATTACTGGTATACGAGTGCTGTTCGCACCGCTCACTCACTCCATAAGCAAATGTATTGAACTGAACGTACATTTGAGCACAAATTCTTGAGGCGATTCAAAGTCAGGCATATTATCAGTGAAGCACTCATTACTGCTTAAACCAATTGAAACGGCCGTCAAATGTTGGTTCCTTTGCTATCAAAGCCTTCATTAAACAACAAATTTATGCAATTTTTCAATTTAACTAAATTTCAATCCTTTCAGCCGACAAATTTTATTTTGAATTTAAATTACTTTAAATTTCAAATATAATATTCAAATTTAAATTATGTATTCTTGATATATGAATAAGTGGTTGGCTATACAAAGAACATCCAAATAAATAAGTTTAAGGTTGTTTATTTTTATCTGCTTTTATTTATATGCTTTCCTAAACATTTGCACAATAAGTTATACAATACTTGTAATGAATGCGTGCATCACTTATATAAGCGCACAATAAGTCAGGAATTGGATATTATCTCTATATATGTGTTAACTTTATACCAATGGATCATTTTTATTTTAAAGTAAAAATAAAAAACCTCATAACTAATATACAAATATAATATAAACCAATACACAAGCTTTTGCAGTTATCATGTTTTGTATTTTTTGCCCGAAAAAGTGAAATGATCCATTGGAATAAATTTATCACATATACAGAGAATATTGTAGTGAATTAAATGCAAACCACAGCCTATTAAGTGATTATTTGTGAGAGAATTTACAGCTGATTGAAGACAATGTCATTTACATGTAATGTCTAATATAATGCCATTCTACAGTAATAGCAAACATTCAGTGAATTGTTAATATACACAATTTATTCTGTATACAGTACTGTATAAATTTGAGCCATTATAACATAAAAGTCATATAATTTAATAAGAATAGAATGACTAGACTATGGTTTAAACTTTAAAATAATTATAGAATAGATATAATTAAAAGAAAATTGAGACAATTTATAGATAAAGCTTAAATAAACGAACTAAAAGTTTGAGGTACTGTACTGCCAGTGCCTCAATGCCTCGCTTTACATTGAAGTATAGTATTATTATTATAGCGGATATAAAACAAGAATATATTGTATAAGTTATACTGTAGGAGTAATAATAGAAATAGTAAATATTAAATATTTGATAAGAAATATATGGCATGGTAACAAAAAACTAATTCTCTACACATTAACAGCAATCAAACTGTGAATGAGTAGTCTGTACGGCAAACAGAGAGCGACAGAGCCAGCACTGGCACAACCGGTGAACGCATGCACTCAATGCCGTTCGACAGCTCCGTTTAGGATCGCATTTAAACATTTTTGTCGTAATGAAAAAAAGTTAATTAATCTCTTGTAATGGCTTTGTATTATTTCCATATATTCTGTTATAAATATAAATAATAAAATTGAATAACTTAAAGCATAAATTAATGGAGCTGTTTGTAACTATAGCTTCCAAAAAGGTTTAGTAAATAACAAAAATCTTACATAATGCTCTGTACACTGTAAAAGCAATGATAGTATTAAAATATAGTCAAAACCAATTATTAATAACGGGTATGAATGATAATATAAAAGGGTGAGCCCTTCGGAAACTTGTAGAACAGTTCCTGATATATAAGAGCCTTTAGGAGACAATAAGAAAACCATAGATGAGATCCATTCTTCAGATTTTCTATGTTTTTCGCAAAAGAATTTCAGTCAAGAGTTACTCAAATCATTCTTCACGTATACTGAATATTCACGTTAAGTGAATGATTATAAACTTTTTTGAAAAATATATGGCCGACCGGGGAGTGATCACTCGGGCGACAGTGCGGGTGAAGGCCTCGACACCAGCTTTGGAAGCGTTGTAATTGCATTGACCGATGTTTCCTAACTTCGCGCTCACACTCGACACGTTCACAACCGATCCGTCCGTTTGCTTCCTTTCGATCATTTGTTGGCAAAAGAGCTATAATTGAAGACAAATGTTATTATTAGGCAAATGTGTGGGCAATGAATATGCGGTCACTTGAGTGGCCAGGAATGTGCCCTTCAGGTTGACGGCCAACACTTTAGCGAAATATTCATATTTATACAGTTTTATGAACACAAAAGTCCTGACAACCAGGCAAATACAGTATATATTTTTACTAGTATTATACGATAAATTCATTAGTCAAATGTCTCTCTATTTCTCTCTTCTATATAATTCATAAGTTTTATAATTTCAATGCTTAATAAATAATATAATTAATGGTTACATATTCTATAATAAATAACCACATTCAAATAAAAGCTATTTTTTAGATGTCATAATAAAAATACAGTACATTGAAGACTTTGTTATAGACATAAGTTTTGCTGGAGTAGTAAAGATCATTATAATTACGGTATTAAAAATTAAACTTCAAAAACTTCTATCTTTAAAAATATTATATCTAGACACAAAAATTTATAAATTATTATTAATAATAAAATAAACATTATAAATTGTAATGTTCCTTGTAATGTCTATTCATTGTCAGAAAAGGATTAACTAATACAGTATTGTTGTGATTTTGTTAATTTATTCTTTGTAAAATCTAAAACTATCCTAATCTCTAAGCACGATTATTTAATTAATAATTTTATAGAATATAAATTAAAACAAATGCACGAGTATAGTATTTTTTATAGAGTAAATTTTCCAGCAATTCTTAAAATCCTATCAAGTAAAATATAATATACCTTATGAATCAAATAATCATTAACTTTAAAGTCATTTATCTAGTTTTATGCAAATTATAATGTTTTATTAAATAATTGCAATTAAATTTAAGTGCATTGGTCATTGATTTAGTGCTTATCCTATTAAAATAAAGATTTAACTAAACTTTATTTCACAGACAATTATAGAAGCAAACAAATACTTCTAAATGAATACATTTCTAAATAATCTTTTGCTGCCAAACCATCCCAACTAGGTTTTGAATGGGTTTACAAATAGATCGGGATTATTTTATTTTTAGCATCTAGTGAACTATCCGCGTCAAGCTTACAACAACTAAAAAGACTTGCATGGATAAATGGATTTGTGACTTATATTTCCCTGGGTAAGATTTTAAATTTGTTCTATACAAATGCCATTTCCATATTACCGTTTCAATACATAATAAATAAGTTATTTTTAAACATGTTTCTTTAGATTGTGATCCAAGAAATTTTTACACAAACAGAAAAGTCACAAATTAAGTTAAAAACATTTTGTTATTAAACATCTATATTTAAAAAGATTTTTATTTAAACATTTTAACAAATAAAGACTAATAATCAGTCACTAATTCATTAAAATTATTATGGACCTTTCAATCTTATATTTATTTAAATTTAATACATCAGTTTTCTATTACCTAGAATCTTTCAATAAAATCTTTAACATTTTAACATAATTTGTTACAATAATTTTCTAACTAATTCCAAAGAATATGTTTCTATATACAGACAAATATAATTAAATATTTATTTTACTGAATATTCAGACTAGAAGTTTATGAACATATACAGCATTAATTGTGTTTGAATATTGATCGACAATATTTTGAGCACAACTGATCTCATCATCCATTTGATCCATTGATGTGCAATTCACTGAAGCCTTCTTATGTTTGCGTTTATTTAATAGAAGTTGAAAAGTTTGCATTTTGTCTCATATACGAGACAACCATTCCTCTTCGTTCAGACACTTCTGGTATTTATTGGGAACTGTTGTTTGAATATAGAATTCCTTCCCATTGGCAGACGTGTGGAAAAGAGCAGTGGGTTTGTGTCCCAAATGGTCTAATCCTATCTTAAATGCCATGTTTGGGTCACCTTTTGTTCTCGATTTATGCACAAAATATTACAAACAATACTTGACTTAATTGCTTTAACTTACAAGTAACTTATAAGAATCTTATAAATATTTTCAAGTTGTCTCTTAAAACTTTTTAACCATTAGAGCTATCTTTTTGAATAACTATTCAAATATAGATTAAATTTAATCTCTAATAGTCTGTAATTTGGTGTCTTTTTTACCAAATTAAACAAAATTTGTATACTTATTATAAATGCTATTTTAAACATTGTCGAGACATTTATAGTGAAGGACCAGTGATTCGTTCACTGAAATATTGATTTATCGCTTATCCCACAAAAACGTTATATTTACTCAAAACCAAGTGATATAAGAGAAAGGATTTTGATTCACGTCTTGCATTACCAACAAATTATATACTGTATCATAAGTTTTAGATAATTATTTTAGTTTTTAGTAAGTTTCAGATAAATTAGAGTTTAAGTGAATGTTTAGAAGAAAATGTTTAGGCCTTGAGATAAGGGATTGTCAGGACTGAAGACTGAAAGCAACTAAATTGCAAATTAAGCGCAAGTCTTGAATTAACCTCAGAGTCTGATAAGTTGTTTGTGTGAGAAGTTTATATGTGAAACAAATTCATAATAATCTCGGCGTATATATTGTTAAGATTTGTGGCGTTTGTAAGCTTTTCCAGTATTTCGATTGCGGTTAAAGTTAAGTACAAAAAATGATGTATTTTTCGTTTTGATTGATTTGCGAAAGAATTGAAAGTTGATTTAGAAATGAAAAAAGTATTACATTTAAGAAGCGAAGTGAGGAATAAGAAAAAAGTTGATCACATAATGGATGCGAGAATACAATTAGAAAACTCGTGCAATGCATTGAAGTAAACGTTGAATTCGTTTGGAGTGTCAGTGCACTCATTGCAGGCACAGGAACGGCAGGAACGGCAGGAATGGCAGTAATGGTTGTGTTGTAACAAAAAGTATTCTCTCTCTCGGAGGAGAGACATGAGGGAGAGATCAGAGAGAAAGAAGTAATGTCTGGTGTATTGAGTCTAACAAACAGTTATTTGCCAACAAAACTGGCGTTTGATTTGTCGCAGCAGTGGATTGGGAGGAGAGTTGGTTCAGCACTCGTACTCTATTCACAACAAGTTTGGTATGATATCAGTGCTTATGAAGCAGTACTGCATAACAGCTGCAGTTCCCGTATAAACACTGCAGAGAGAGGAGAGAGAGCTGAGAGCTGCCTGTGCTGTCAGACTACCAGTGCTTCAGTGCTTTACTCAATACAGCGCTCGCAAGCGAACTGCCGTCTAATGTCAAGATTTGCCTCATCTTTGATCATCATTTTCAAGACCTTATCGTAAGAGTTGGCCAGTCGTAAGGTATGTACACTTACAGCCATTATCCCTCTAAAACACTATGTATTTGCTTTGTCTCTCGCGTTAACCACTGCCGAGATATAAGCAATTTCTGGACAGTCCTGCCGACTGTGCGCTCACAGAGACGGCAGTGTAAGCCATAAAATGGCTGAATTGGGCGAAACCAATGCGAATGCGTTGCACTCATTGCCTCCACTGCCATACCAGTGCTCGTTAGCTGTATGTCTGCCTGTGCTCTGCTATGCTATGCTATGCTATGCTATACCATCTATGCCAAAGACTGTGCCTTTCTATGCCTTTCTATGCCTTTCTGTGCTGGAAATGCTTCACTCAATTTATGATATATGAATACCATCTCAATAGCTGTTCACTGCGAGTTTGTGCCAAATGTATAAATGCTATGAATTGTATAAAACGTGAAATAATCATCACTTGAGACGTGTTTCACACATTCATTCATATCTCTCATCCATTTGCTCCCAAAAGCACACATTTGTTTCATTAGCCCTAATCAGAGTGAGATTATTGTTGAGCTTTTTTCACGTGTACTCTACGGTCTCAGGCAACTGATGCTAATTCATACGACAATTGATGTCATTTTATTGATTGTCTTAAAAGCACAGATTGCTTGGTGACATTTCATACAAGTATTAGCTTCAAAAGTATCACAATTTTTAAGTAATGTTCATTTGATTCTATACTGAAAATGCTATCGATTAAGCAATTGATACTCACTTTAAATGACAACATATCGTAAATAAGATAAATTTAAATAATTATATACGCGTTGAATACATGCTTGCTCATAATATAACAGTCAGAATATATAAGATTTAGGATTTTTTTTGGATAATCATTTCAAAAGATATTTAAAAATCATAAATTCAATTAGTTTTTGTTGGTTATAATTTTTAACATGCAATAATCAAATGATATTTTTACTGGGTAATAATATTTGGAAAAACAAAATATTAGTAATTTAATTGACATATAATGCAGAAATGTGTGATAAAAGCAAACATATGTTTGTTTGGATGCAAAGCATTAATTTGAGAGCAAAAGTTATTTTATGAATGAGTTTTAGACTGCATTTCATTGAAAGCATTGAAAGCTTTCGCGTTTGCTTTAGCAGTGCTGTTGAAGCGCTCATCAGATTAGACAAGAATTTCTCGATTCTCTCTTAACATCTCTAATATATTTATATATAACACTTGAAATCACTTTTATATCACAATTATATGTAATATTCATTATCTCTACGAATAATTAGTGCCCTGATTAGGATTATCCAGCACTTTGCTATAATCCCAATCAGTAACTGCGAGACTCAGCCAAAGCGTCGAACGGCATTGAGTGCATGCGTTCACCGGTTGTGCGAGTGTTGGCTCTATCGCTCTCCAACTCCTCTAACATACCAGTCATTCACAGTGTGTTTGCATTGAATGCTATGGGAAATCAACTTTTTTAGTTACTATGCGCCGCACTTCTTATCAATTATTTAATATTATATTATTGTCATCTCATATACTATCAAATTTCATACCCGAGTATAGTTTTTAGAGCTCGGATCACATTTGAAATTCAATAAACACAAGGAAATGTTGTTAAACTTTCAAAAATTCAAACTTTGAAAACAATTACAGTGTCTCATCACTCATTATTACTCGTTTATTTGAATTATTGTTTCGGTGTATACAGTATTATATGTGAATTCATATAAAATATGAGTGAGATTTGCAAAATGTGAATGGATTTGTGTGTGAAATAAATCTTTGTTGAGTTGATTGAACTGAAGCCACATATTAGCCCAACTGATGTGTGATCTTCTCTGGTCTATCATCTGTAACAGTACTCCCTCTGAGCGGATGTGTTGTGTGTTTAATTAGTTGACAGTCAGTCGACACAACAATTTTAGGTATAATCCGAGCCCATACTTATCCCTCCACTCCATAACTCCAATAATTTGTGCATTTCTTTTAAAGTATGAAAAAAGTGATGATTTTATAGTGAATTTGCGTTTTATTTGTCAATCCTTTTGTGTATTAGTTATGAACACAATTATTTCAACTATCATATCCGCTTGTTGTACAGTATATCGTATTCATACATAAATTTATTTTCTAAACAGTGGTCTCTGTAATTCATATCATGTCGTCCCCAATACTGTGCTATTAATTGTTTAGCTAAATATAAATGTTAAAAAAATGATGAATAATAAAAAGTATAAAACATTTTATGAATTACAATAGGATTTGAGTAGGTATGCCGTCTGTATGTATGAATTTATAATGAGTTGAATGAGAGAAATGTTTGGATAAATGCATGAAATGTAAGCAAATATTCGGTCAAATGTAGTGATTTTGGCGATTCTTTGTGTCAAAAAAGAAAAATCGATTATTTCTTCAGACTTGTGATTGTGTTCTGCATTTTGCACACAACAAGACTGAGAGAAGTGGAGGCACTGAAGGCACTGGTATGTGATGTAACTGTCATTATAAGCAATTTTCAATGCGTTTCGTTGCGTTCAGTCATGTCGTCATCAAGGATTCAATGGTTTGGATCCATAGCTGTTAATGAAGTGTCTGTGCGATCGCATAAAACTGAATTTAATTTCAATTCATAATTTCATATATCGATGAAATGGCCGAACAGTTGCAGTCTTGCAGTTGTTTGTCATTTGCAACACTCATTTCACATCAATTCCTATGAAATGGGAGTTTCGGATAAGCAGTTTAGGAGTCCTGCAGTGGGGGGCATAAGGGGTGCACAACTCCCTGTCACTTCTCAACTCATGTTTTTCTTACCAAATCTCCAAATAAGCCCAAACACACCACCAGTAAAGGGAAAGGGATGTCAAGTTATATTCATTTATGTGCTGAGAGAGAGAAGAGAGAGAGAGAGAGAGAGAGAGAGCACGTTGTGGTACTTTTGACCAATTTGTGTGTTTGTGAGCCGAGTTGCCAAAACACCATTACCTCGAAGGCATTCCTCAATCATTTCAATACTAAAGTTTATCAACGATTTGATGAGACTTTGTATTGCTTTGCATTAACAGTCTAATAGTTTGGTCACAACTATTAGATTGTCTGGAAAGGAGAACTGCTTTATTATCAGTCATTTAAAAAGTGAGACTCATTTGGGTTTTGATTTGGATTCGTGCCATCAGTTAGACATTGAGAGAAGGAAAACGTCACAAATGTTTCCTATAATAGCATTAATTGAATTGAATCACGTGCTAAGGTCTGGTATATTAAAGCGAACCCGTGGTAGTGTTGGGCAAATAATAAGTAATGCATTAAATATAGAGATGTATAGCCCTGTAGGCACTGGAAAAGCGTATCTATGAGTGAGAATAAAGGCAGGTGTCTGTGCTGTCTATGTCTGCTCCACACACTCACTGGCAATGCATCAGAAAATATTGAAAACTTTTGTTTCTCTCCCCTCAACGTATTGCTGAACGTCGTCTCCAATTGCGACCAACTTTTGCCACAAAAGTCTGTGAAAAGCACTCAATTGGCAAATGATGCCTATATATCCCTATCTGTCATTTGCATACATCTGTGATGTAGAGTCTGTGGTCAACCAAAACCATAATTATAGAGTTCAGGCCTTATTTGGTGCCACTCTTTCATAAGTTGAGTTATGAACTCAATTAGAAAAAATTCAAAATCATAACTTTCGTCAAGTGTTTGAACAAACAAAAGCAAAAATAAAAATATTTAGCGGAAGTGTTTGCCATAGAGAGTGGACTCGACGAGAGTATAGCGCTGAGAGTGTATGGAAAGGCAGCTTTGGTGGTATCACTTCTGAGATGGTATTACATCCCAGGAGGTCCTCAACAATACTAACGACAAACCAAACGCCAATTCAACTTCTCTACAGTTCTCTCTCTCGCTCTCTCTCGCTCTCTCTCTCTCTCGCTCTCTCTCTCTCTCTCGCTCTCTCTCTCTCTCGCTGTCAAAACCTACTCTACCAATGCCTACCAGTGCGCACGCGTACCCATATATCGCTGGCATACACTTCAATGAATGAATGAATGAATTTCAAAAATTTCTCCTCAATTATCGAGGGGTTCACTGAAATGATTATTTTATTGTGTTTTTTGCAATATTTATACAAATATTAGTATATTGTATTAATAGAATGATAAATAGTATTTTATTAATTTATTATTAATGAGAATTTGCAATATTTTTGAGTCTTGCTAAAAAATAATACGCTTTTATGAAGTAAGACTTTATCCCATACTTTACGATACGTTAAGCAAAGCGTGATTTTTATGGCATCTCTTTATAATGAGAAACTATGTCTGCAGTAATGCTTAAGGCATTGACTGGTGTTTGCAGTGCTTGTTAAATTATGTCATTTTATCAACAAATTATTGACTTAAAATTTTAATAAGTACATTGTTATATACTGTATTATCGTGGCACACATATTATCGTGCTAATAGAAAACAAAGTATTAGATTAAATACTTAACGTTAAGACTTAACATTATGTCTACTATTAAAGGAAACTAAATTGTAAACCAAACTTAGTGTAACTAATAAATCTATAACCAAATTAAATTTAAACAAATGACTTAAATAGTTAGTATAGATTTAGTAATTAAATAGTTTTTAGGTAATGTGGTAGAAATAATGATAATAGTTTTCAGAGTTACTGAAAAATAAGGGTAAATCTATAATCAAATGAATGTTTCTTACAACAAACTTAATTAAATAAAGTTATTTAAGATAATTGTATAAATTGTATAACATCATCGTAGTCTACAGGTTCAGTATATTAATAAATAATGTATAAATAATTATTCCTTAATTTATATGATAGTAGATTTAAACCTTATTTCTAATTACTATATTCTCGGTCAACAAGTTAAGCTTAAATTAACCCCAATTATCAAAGGTAAGACTTACTAAATTGTATTTTAAGCAGTAAAATATCAACTCTAGTTGCAAATTGTCAATATACATTATATAATATACTGTATACATTACGAAAGCATTGTTTCTAGCATACTATCTAGTTTGTCACATATGTACAAGTAAAAATGTTATAATTTGCTTCTATACTAATTGCTACAT
Source organism: Oppiella nova (assembly GCA_905397405.1). Lineage (NCBI taxonomy): Eukaryota > Metazoa > Arthropoda > Arachnida > Sarcoptiformes > Oppiidae > Oppiella > Oppiella nova. The sequence continues at coordinate 5,408 of CAJPVJ010001599.1, read as the reverse complement.
AGCATACTAACTTTTCAGTAACTTCAAATAATCCTTTATTAGTTACTTAAATAGTCTCTTTGTAAGATCCTAAAGTGTAAAACTTACAATATTTTCACTTAAAAACTACTTTTTTAAACAGTTCAGTTCGTGTAAACTCCTTGAGAGATATAATTGTAACAAACGTGTCTATAAATAGCACATTCTTTGGAAATAAATTTCTGTGTTCACGTCTACATCTCATCAATGATTGAATTGTATCCAAAATAAACATTTTCCGACGTTTTTTGAATAAATCTGTTGTCACTTCATTGTGATGCGTCTATTCGTAAGCAGTTTTGATGTTTTATGAAATAATCGATATTTGAATTTTTTGTTCATAAAACTCGCATTAGATTTAAACATCATTTTTATCATTTGCGAAGATTTAAAGATTTGGCAAAATATACCCCCGAATGCCATTCGTAAGTGAAAGACCTTGGGCTGACTCACACACGAATAGATAACTTAAAAAATTAGTGAATAAACTATTGATTCCTATAATTTGAATACTTGTAAAACATGTAACTAAACAGAGACCCCGCCCTCACCCATAATATCGGAGTTGTTTTTCGTGAAATAACTTTCATTCAACACATCCATGGGCTTAAGAAAAAGATAAATTTCATTGTGAATGCATTTAAAAAGCTCTTTTCGAAGGTATTTGATATTTAGAGGACAGATATCAAAGTCTTTGTATTATTAAAATGAACGCTCGAATAAAGATGTGTTTGAAATGAAAAACCGGTCGATAAGTAATTGAGAGAAAGTATTGTTACGAAACTTTCTTTGACGAAATTTTCGAGTTTCTAATTAACATTATTATGGAATTATAGCCAACAGCTTACGGCTCTATACAATCAAATTCAGATGAAATTGCTCTGAGAATGCTCTACAGATTATAAGATATATAAAGATATAATTCATAACTTATTCTTTATTCTATTCAATGGATGTCCATAAAAATAACAATAAACTTAATTGAATCTAATTAGAAATGAATAAGACTTTCAGTGAATAAAGCCTTACTGTATGCTATAAATTAAAGGAATATATTAATGAACGTTGAAATGAAATCAAGCGATAGTTATCTGTGTTTAATAGACAAAGCGATGGAAGAGATGCAGACTTTTAAAAATATATATTTGCGTCAAACCATAAGCTCAATAGGAATAGAGATGAATGGACTGGAAAACGGCTGCAATGGTTGCAATGGTAGGCAATATATTGTGGATATATTTTGGGTACTCTTTTCAGATGTGCTTTAGAAGTCTGAGTATATTATCAGTTGGATTGCAATAACGTTAAGAGCAGTGTTTGGACGGCGTTCTCGGTCTGTCAGTCAAGCAAACATACTTTTTTGTTACATGAAAGTCATTGAACATATTTGTGTCACTTTTTGTAGATGTTATACACGAAAATGTTCTCATTATTGCCTCCCTTTCCATCAGATATGGACCCGATGTCCAAAAGTGCGTTATTTGTCTGCTCGCACTCTCAACCAAAACTCATACAATTATGGATTAAACTGTTAATCCATGCGTTCATTACTAACCATTTAATTGTACGCAAATTCATCATAAGTCACTATACATTGAACTTATTGTTGCTATATGCAAGGTATCGAAAATACGGTATATAACCAATACAATACTTACTAAAAGTAGACTTATCTTACACAATAGGTATTTGGGATAGTCAACTCGTGTTATCAAATATGGAAATTAAAAAATTACTATAAGATAACACAAAACTGTGGCTAGTTCAAAATTATTAATTTACTTACTGGTGATTCCAGTTATTTATGATAAAAATAACTTTTAATAAAAAAATATTTTAATTTTAATTAAAAAAAGACAATTCAGATTAATGGTAAATTTTTTTTATTTGCATATTATAATAGCAACATATATTAACTATTGGTAAAAATTACATATATATTATATAGAAAAAACATTTATTAAATCACACTAATGTTTTGTACTTAGAACTTAATAAATAAAATTACTGTACTTGTATTGTTAATATAGTCTACAAATAAAAAGTTATATTGACTTCACATAAAACTAATTAACATTAAAGAGTTAGAAATAATTAAGTGATAACCAATAATAGGTGCAAGCAAGTATTGAATATTTTTGAAGACAGTTATTAAATGTGTATACAGTATGTGGTTTGAAAATCAATATATAACCAGATATCCAGATATATAAGTGAACAATTGTTTGAGACTAAAATTTTAAATTAAAAAATCATTTGGTTTTTGTAATAATTAAAATCTAAACAACTAAATATAATTGAACACATAAGCATTTGTATTTTTAGATATACTGTATATATTTATTGAATCGTTTAATTTGTTGTGTATTATTTATAATTCACTTGTATATTTAAATTTAATTATTACGAAACCAATAATTTCTAACAAATAATATAATATAGTAAATGATTTGATTTGTAGTAAATGCATTTGTATTGAACTTGGTAATTCACATCATTTTAAGCAAATAATAAACAATAATATAATCCATGGATTCAGCGATGCGTCGGATAATTAAAGTGAGAGGTTGTCGAAGGAGGGGAACCAATGTTTCGGATCACTATCTTCGGAGTGTATCGGCGCGGGTCGGGAGTAATCACTGAGTAATTCATTTGGTTGTGATTGTTGTGATGACTGGTGTTATGACTGTGGGATACAGACCGGTGTCGGGAACTGTTGGAGTGATTACCTGTCGACGTATTATTGGAGATGCGATCGATGATTGAGTCAATCGATCGATACTTTTTGGTCTCAGTATTGGGTGTGAGAGCAGAGGAGGTCTGCAAGAGGGATCCGGTGGGGGATCGGATGTCTTGCGACTGAGAACTGGTTACTTTAAACGATGGGAACATCGGTTTGGGTGCCGATGGAGTCGAGAAGAGACTCCTATGCGGCTCGAGAACCGGTGGATATAAACATTGTTTGGGTTTTGGGGGCGGAATGTCATATATAGCACGAATGGGCGCTGCATTCACTTTGGGCTGTCCGTCCTTTTTGGTAGACATGGACAGATCCAGTGGTCCGTTAGCATTAGCCACCGGACTAGTTGTCACTTCTGTGGTGGTAATCTTGGGATCAGATAACGGTTTCTTCGTATCTGATTGGCTTTGCTTTAGATCCTTGTGTTTGTTATTTGATTGAACTTCTGGTGCCAATGAGAAAGCCGTTGGTTTAGTGGTAGTATTTGCCGCACTCTTAACACTAGATGTAGATATGGATGTGGTTTGCGGTGATGATTGCCGAGGAGGTGTTGGCGTTGATTGTTTTGGTGGTAAAGTTTGTGGCGGCGCCGGTAGTTTAATCCGAATAGCAGGCGGTGATGAAAGTTTGGGTTTAGGATTTACAACACTCTTAGCACTGGATACAGATGTGCTCTGAGATGATGGTTGCGGTGGTGATGATGATTGTGGAGGAGGTGGTGGTGTAGTATGTTGTGGTGGTGCTTGCGGGGGTGTTGGCGGCGGTGGAGGCGCCAGTTTAATCCGAATGGGAGGGGGAGACGACAGTTTGGTATTAGTATTGGTCGCACTCTTAACACTGGATACGGATGTGGTTTGAGGTGATGCTGATCGTGGAGTTGGTATCGGTTGTGTTGGTAATGGTGTTTGTTTTGGCGATGATTGTTTAGGTAATGGTGTTTTAGGTGGTGGGGCCAGTTTAATCCGAATGGCAGGGGGTGATGATAGTTTGCTTTTGGGTTTAGTGTTAACACCGCTCTTAGCACTAGATGTGGATGTGGTCTGTGGTGATGATTGTGTTGATGTCGGTGTAAATGGCGGTAATTTAATCCGAATAGATGTCGGCGATAGTGTGGGTTTGGTTTCACTGTTGACATCACTCTTAGTGTTAGTATTGGTATCCATAATATCCTTAGCACTGGAAATGGATTTAGCGACCGGTGATGGTTGTGGTGATGAGGATGATTGGGGTTGCGTAGGTGTTGGTGGTGATGGTGGGGCCAACTTAATGCGAATAGATGTGGGCGACAGTGGACTCGATTGGCTCTGATTAGCACTGGACTGTGCTTTGGATGCACTGGTAGTGGTGGCACAGTTAGCTTTAGAGGACACCGGTTTGGGCGTCGATGCATGGGTTGAGTCGTTTGCCGGCAAAATCTTTCGCAATTTTTTCGGCGGTTCATCTGTTTGTATAGCACTGGCAGTCATATGAGTTGCCTTTGACTTGGCTATAGCTGGAGGTGTAGTAGGGATTGAGGCGCCTTTCGATGTATCCGTGTGTTTGGGCGTAACAGTAGATCCCTTGCCTGATGTCACGCCATTTGAACGACTATTGTTTCGAGTATTACTTGGATTGTGTGCTTTCGCTGCTGACGGTGTAGGCACTGGAGCCGCACCTGTCATTATGATAGTCGATGTAGTGGTCTGTGAGGTGCGACTGGAAGCTGGATGTTGTGCACCGACTAGTTTGGACGACTGACTCACACTGACACTCGTTTTCTTGCTATTATTACTGTGGTTATGGTTATTGGCATTACTTATGTCACTGTTAGCACTGTTAACACTGCCTCCACTCCCACTCTTAGATTCAATGGTTAGTGGATGTGTTGTCTTCAATCGTTTTATCGGTCGTTCACTTATGCGATAAAAGAGTCGCATCGGATCGCTCTGTATTGGGGTTGGGATTAGGGGGTCATTAGGATAACAGCAGTGAACCAAATGTATAGCATTTGATAATAAGTTTATATATTATTATTTGACAGACAATTGGACCGAATGGCAGATCATAGAGAGGAAGACAGAGGAAAGAGATGTGAGAGGAATATGAGAGGAATGTGAGAAATAATCAATAAATAAATGCAATCTTCTGATAGACGTAAGCATTAGACTCAGGCATTAACTGTCAATACAAACGCATACAATAGAGTGCATAGAATTGAAAGCACACTAAATGTGCGACAGCTTGCCATACATTGTATACAACGTTCCCTTCAATGCATGTCATATAAGTTATATCTACTGTATATTCCATAGATTAACATAGAATGAGAGAGAGAGAGAGAGAGAGAGTGAGAGAGAGAGAGAGAGAGAGCGAGAGAGAGAGCGAGAGAGAGAGCTTGTAAGAGGACAGACAATACAGCAAATTATGAAAAGAGGGCCAAAGAAGCGAAAGTGTGAGACATAGCATGACATACCCTTTTCCAGTCGTAAATGTACGCCACGTCCATAAGCGTGTAGTCATCACTTAGGATGTCCTCCAAATACATGACATCGACCCTATAGGTCGTGGGTAATCCATATTTCCTGACAATGAACTTCTTGAGGTGCAAAATGGACAGACCGGCCGGACATAACAAATAGCGTTTCATAGATTCCGCGGATTCAACGCTACT
>CAJPVJ010001598.1:0-15791 GCA_905397405.1 Oppiella nova | reverse complement strand
TCTTGGAGTCGAGTCCAGAACCACTTCGAGTCATCGTTTTTGGTCACCGGAGGTGTCTTCGGCTTGTCTTTGGTTTCTTCACTCATTGTATTAATTATTCCTATCTTTTATTCAACTGATAGTCTGAATAACTGATAAATTAATTGAATTTATGATTTCTAAAATGATAGCGCGCCCTAACAATTGCCTTAAATCTCCGCAATTATCGTAATCTTAATCAACAGATTGTACTCTAAAATTATAAGATAAACTTTTTCGACACTAAATATTGATAATAATCATATGCAGTGACAAAATCTATGTTTGTCTATGATAACACGTAAAAGTTGTTACCATTTGATTTTCAACCGGACAATATTTCATTATTGGACAAATTTATACCGTATTAAACTAATAACATATAATTATTACATTATATAATAAATATAATCAAATTTGTAATTTATAAATTTTTATTTTAATCACTTTTATTTGGAATATACAGCATATATTAATAAACTAAAATAAAAAGCTGTTCAACAATATAGTTATCCACTCCGTCAATAATCTTAAAAATAAAAGTATAGTTAATTGAATATCAATTCGTTTTCCATATTTGTCACTTTTCATATAATTAAAAATAAATACTATTTTGACTATTTTCACGATTCATTCAACAACACGGAATGCAACAAATAAAGCAAGAATTGGGAGTCAATACAAGTTATTACTGATTACTAATGAGCACAACATAGGAAAGGGTTATTCAGATTAATACATCGAAACAATATTTAAATCTGCAAAATAAATAATTAATACTCAATTTGATTAAGAATTTAATTTCATAACTAGATTTATAACACTTATATAGTTGAGTTACACCTGTAAGCTCTCTCTCCTCCTCTTATCAATATTTACTCATTTTATTCCTATTATTAAAATAAAATTTAAATTACATTTGTTTTGGAAAACAATAATTAAATCCCATTAACGGCTATTATTAGTATTAGAGACAAAAAACTTGAGATGAAAAATTAAATTATTTTCACTATAGATATAAGTTATTAAATAAATACACTAAAGATTATATTATATTATAAATTCAATTCAAATCTCGCATTCTTTGTCCCCAATAATCAATCTTTTTATGTTTGTCTTTACAAAACAATACAAACAGTAGAAACATTTAGAAACACATTATATAATCGATTATATATATACCTGAATATACTGCACGTAATCGCAGTATAATTAATATATTAAATAATAAATATAAGTTATAAAAAGGGGAATCCAATGGAAAAATGTGTAAAATTGGAGACTAATTGTCGGTATAATTACTGAAATCGACTTTCAATTTGATGGTTGGGTTCTCCTTTTGGGAGACGTTTTGCGATGAATTTTGTACGGAATGCTCACTCATTTGTTGCTGATTTCTGATGGCATTCTCCAGACTGTTGCGAAACTTCGGCACAGAACCGATCACTTGCCGGAACTCATGCGGATATTTGGGTCCAATGGCTGTCAACTTCTGGAGCGCGTAGTTATGGAGATTACGTCGATAGCCGCGGATCCGACTCATACTCTCGTCAGATAACAGAGTCACCAAAAGTGGCAAATATATGATCAGAATATTGGCTTCTATAGGATAATCAAAACACAAAAGATTACAAATATTTTCAAAGCATTCAGCAATCAGTAAAACAACTACTTTTGTCTTGTTGTGCCATTTCTATGAGCACTTCCAGCGTTTGGAATAACTCTAAGACTATTTCACACTCCATTTGACTTATGATATCATTTGTTTTGATATATTTAACCAAATTGTTGAGCACTTCTATCATTCGCGGCGCCAGGATATGGATATAAGGGACGGACACTTTGCTGTTCGAGTGTTCAAATATCGCTCGTATAGTCTGAATACACTTTAACTGAACCTAAAATTCCAAACAAATTTTAGACATCATTTAAATATCGTACAGAACCTTAAAACCGACCACTTTTTTATCACTTTGAAGCGATTGCTTTAACAGATTAATAGCTGGATATTGAAGGTTAGGCACCTGTACCACATCGGACGGCGCTTTTATTATGAATATTCCGACCGCCAGTAGAGTGGTTATCTCATCGGGTTTTGGTTCATCCGAATCGCCTATAATTGAAATCAAATAATAAATTATAAAAGTCTGTGAATGCTATACCATTAAATCTAATATAAATATAAGTAAATAATAAAAACGATTCATTACCACAACTATTGGTCCAAACTATTAGTTTGCATTAAACGCAAAACAAAACTAAGTTATAATCAACTGAAAGTGAATTGAATGAAAGGCGAGACTCACTTGTCTTACATAAGTCGAGAATGACAGCCAAAGTGCTCTGCAATAATTCCGTCCACTTTTGGCCACAAATACTGTTCTTCGCCAAAGAGGACGAGCCCAACGATCGCAGACAACTCAGGACTGTAGATATGGGCTGATTGTCGGCAATAGACTCTCCATTGGGTTGTGTCGCCGACTCTCTTAGAACTCCGGTCACTAAATATAGTATTGACGGCAATATAACAGTACTTCCTTTTGGCGAACAAAGTAGCGGTAAATCACATAATATATGGAGCGCTCGACCGATAAGTTCTGCCGAGTCTTTGGTTAATCTCGAATTACTGCTCTTCGGGACGATTAGCGATAGACCCGGAGTATTGGCCAGCATTGGACTCAATTGCGGCAATTGTCGCACTAATACACACAAACCCACTTCGAGCAGAGCGTAGACCAGTGACTGTCCGGGTATTATATCGCCTGACTCTCCGCCCTCTCCCAGAGTGGCCAACGCTTTATCACTGTCTTCGGGCTCCTGATTAGCCGGCGCTAACTCCCGAAGCTTTCGCTTCTTTTCATTATCCAAATACTTAAGCTGCGATTGAGTGACAATTTGCGCGATATTTAGGATCAGTAGCTGACACTCAGGCGTTTCGCGCGTCAGCAGCAGTCGATGCAAAACATTACACAACTCTATGGATAACTGTTTGTCTTTTCCTAACAACGTCTCCGGAAAGGGATGACAAATGAGTTGCTGTAGAGATTTGAGACAAACAACGACATAAGACAGCGGTTCCGTGGACTTGGGATTACATAAAGCCTCCAAACATATGCCAAATAACAGATGGAAGCGCTCTTCGTTTGAATTTGACTCAGCGTTTACTTCAAAGCCATTACTGCAGAGCCAGAGGGCGGCCGCGTGTAGTATCGGAGGCCACGACGCCCTATACCGCGGTCTCGCAATCTCTATGGTGTCCGACGTATAGAAGGCGCCGCCGTCGTGGGGCAGTTGACTCGAGAACTCAGTGGGAAGTGTGAGCAACGCGTGATCCTTGAGAGCCGCCAACCAGTGTTTACTCAAAGACGGCAACTCCGGTGCAACCAATTGAAGCAAACTCTCGTTATTGGAGTCGACGTCCATTTCTTTGTCGTTTTCATCACTAATGTCTTCAGAATTGGTCACATTCTGAGCCATTGACACGACATACACTTCAGCCCAAGCCTTGAGAATCGCCAACTTTTCGATGGTGGAGGCGCTCTCGTTGTAGAGCCGCGAACTCGAGTCCTTTTGGAGTTTAGCCAAAGAGGAGACCAACAACTGATTGACTCGACGCAAGTCATTGAGATCCCGGGCGACACCACTTCCAATCCAAGCGCTGCACACTTGACACGCCATAGCTGTCACGTGTGATGGCGTGTCTGCCGAAAAGGCTGGTCTGAGTGCTGCGCCTACCTGTGCCTGATATTGCTCTAGTATGACGTGATCGGGGAACTCAGGTTCGGGTACTTTCGAGAACTTATCGATAATGAGTTGCAATGCTTTCAAGCCTTCCATACGAAGGGCGTCGCTATCACTGGTCGCTGCCATGAATGCCATACGAATCAAATCAGACAAATGGAGAACCAGAAAGTCTTCGGTGCCGGCGCTCACACCACGTCTATCGCGAGCAATCGAGAGGTCAAAGTGAGTGTCACTATTGGAAGCGTTTTCACACGAATTTATAATTCGGCACAACGTTTGGGTTGTGAAGACTCGGGTCAACCATCGCGGAGATATTGGCGGATGTGTTGAGGGCTCTTCGCCGGCTCTGAAGCGCTCCTCGACGTCAACCAACTCGTCATTGTCTCCATCCATGTCTTTATCAGGTGAGGGAAGCGCTGAATTGGGATCGGCTGCTGTTAACACTTCTCTGCACAGACTTAGCCATTGATTTAAACTTTCTGAGCCCATGGTCTGCACTAAGCTGTGCACTATTTTGTGGATATTATTCACAGTTATCTCATCCTTTTCGTAGTCCAACATAGAGACCAACATTCCGGACAACCCGTGATCGCCAACCACTGAACTGTTAAACAATTTCTTAAAGTTGTCGTTCTTTGAGTCCTTAGTCCACATATAGACGTGTTCTGAGACTTCTTTAGCTTCTCGTTGCGACAACTGATGCAAACACGCGACAGAAGCGCGTCTTAACATGAGATGCGGACTCCGTATGGCTTCGCAAAGCACTGGAACCAATGACGAGAGGTTGACGTGTTTGGGCGCAAACATATGCAGCTGTTGGAGACACCCGATGGCCTCCGCCTGAACCATGAAGTCGTCGTGTTCTTGCATTATAGCGCACGCAATCAGTAGCGAAGATCTCGTCGCACAGATTGAGTTCGTATTGGTCTGCAGTTCGGGTCCTATTGTGGTGATCATTGCCGACAAACATTTCCCGATACATTGATGGACATCACAGTAAGACATCGGCACCAGAAGTAATAGTTTGAGACAATGCGAGAGCGTTGGCTCGACGTACGAGCGAAACATTGGTCCGCCCGAGTCGGCTATCAGAGTCAACGCGTGCAGCGCCCAAACCTGGACCGTGGCGTTGGACATGTCCTGAGCCAACGCTAATAAGATGCTAATACTTGTGTTCAAGTGCTGACTCGACCCCAAACCGCCGACATATCGATGAATGCAACCCAACGCCAGCGAATGGCCAGTCCTCGAGAGCGCATCCCTCGCACTCTTCAACTTATCGAAGCATTGCTGAGCCATCTCTGCCACAAATCTCCCGTCATTTATCACTTGACAACATCGGCCTAAGCTCTCGGATGAGGCACACCTTAGCAATGGATTCGAGTGACTCATCGAATGGAGGGTCAGGTTAACCATCAGTGTCTTCAACTCGTCGTTTCCTAAACTCATTTTGTTTTCCGACAAAACCTGACATCAAATACAACAACATTAGGACTATTTAAACAAATCCCAACAGTATGTCAATTATCACATGCCTTAAGAGCGCCTAAAATAGCTGTCAATATATTGATTTGGATGGCCTCCTGACGCGTCCCCTTATGTTGTTTAAGACATTCGTGAAAATGTTTCAACATCTGAGTCCTATGTTTGATGGCCACGTATGGGAATACGTGCGAAAAGACGAGCGCAGACTTGTCTATAACGGCCACTCCTAATGGCAACGGACCGGGAACTGTATTCTCAACGGGGAGTGACTTATAAAGATGTGTCGAGTCGTGTTCTATAGCACCGAAACCGGAAGTGTTTGGCTGCAACTGTTTGGACACAAATGTATTCGTGATTAAAATCATTGAATTCCTAACAACTTTTAAAAGTATAAATTCTTATAGAAATGAGTTTATAATGAGAGTGAGAGTCGACTCACAAACTCTTTCTCCAGTTTTCTATTCGGTTCCATCTTTTTGAAGCATTAATTAATAGAAAATTAGTTTCAAAGTTAGAAAAGTTAATAAACAGAGATTTAGCGAAACTACGGTTCAATACCTGGTCCTCAATGGCTTTGTGGTCAGTCTCCTGAAGCCATGAGCCGAGTATAGTGTCGTCGTCTGAATGACAGAAACTCCTGAGCAGAGAGCTGGTAGTGATGGCCACGCTTTCCATTAACGTAAATTCTGACACTAGAAGTCTCAACAAATTCGTATAGCAATTGGAGTACGATTGCGGCGGTATTAACAGCAGTGTCTCGTATAGCCTGAGCCTAACGGTGGCAGAGCTGGCCTTTACTGAAGGGCCGTAACCTTTAAACACAGGACCCAAAGCGGCTAACATAGTGAGCGCCGACTCGATGGGTGTCAGTAATCTGCGCTTCACTTCATCGGTGGCTAATTTGTCGCAATGCGTCAAAAAGCTGGTCATCGCCGACAGAGCGCCGGCTCTATTCTCGAGGGTGATGTGCCACGTGAAGGCGTCCCCCCGAGCCTTCTCGGACTCGAGCTCTTTCGGTGAGCGCGGGAACGAGTTCTTCCATAACAACAACAGTCGCGGCAAAAGCCCTTTAATCACAGGCGGACCTAATGTCATGACAGCGCCGATCAGTAGCCAACCCGCTTGTGTCCTCTGAAGTGATAACCGGCTGTTTTGTGACGCACTTCGCAGTAAGTCCTCCGCGATATTGAATATGAGTTTTCCCTTATTGTGAGGAATGCCTAACGGTGTCTGACATACGGACCCCAACAGCGCCGACAAAGCGTATGAGTGGCCGTTAATTATCTCAGGATTTGATTTCAAAGTCTCCAGTCTTTCGAGTGAGCGCTCAATAAGTGGAGTGAGTTGTGAGGGCGCGGCCACTGCTATACACCGGAGACACCACGAGGCGGACAGTCGCGCACAGTTGGACGGGTGGACCACAATGGATGCTATGGTGTCCACCAGCCCTACGTGTGGGTCAGTGACTACTGTTATGCAAGAAGTGCCCAAACCTTCGATAAGACAACCCATTTCGAGGAGAGCGCAGACCAATACGTGTTGAATGAGCTGTAGATCGGTTTGAGCCGAGTCTTTGGCATTTGTGGCACTACTGGACGTGCCGTTGCTTTTATCGGAATTGTTTTCATTGGCGTTGGCGTTGAGGTAACGATTCAACACATTCACCAACTCCTTGATGGCCTGCAACTGTGCCTTTTCGCTTAGCTGTCGGCCTAACACTGATCTCAACACAAACGCCACACACTTTCGACTGTAGACGGCGTCCATGTGTGAAGTGATTGCCTTCGGGTTGGCCAACAAATCGAGCAAATGCTGCAAAAACACAGACATATTCCTCTCCAACCAGACGGAGCCCAACACCGACACCACCACCACATAGGCGTGAGTGACGCCCACACGAGTCTCGCGGCTAACAGTCACGCCTTTAATCATCTCTCCGCCACTCTTCAGGAAACCAATGCCTCCCCTCAGGAAACCGGAGGCCAACAGGTTTAGCGCCTCATCCAATGAGACCACACGAACTGTTTTGCTGGACTGTTGCGGCAGATGTGGTGATGGCTGTTGTGTTTGTGCGACTAAAGTGCCCAACACTTGGGCCACAGAACAGCGCACCTCATAGTTAGAGCCCTCCAGAGCTCGGAAACAGACGGAGAATACGTTTTCCAATTCGGAAGTATAGAGGAAAGGCGCGCAACTCAGCATTTTGTGCAGACATTTGGCGGCACTACTCCTCACTATCATCGCCCGGTCAGTCATCCCTAGTTTGACCGACTTATACACGTCCCGGTGCACAGAATTGGCCGCATTTCCCATTCCGGCCACAATCCTCTCTAATGTCGTGTATATCTCACACCGGGTTTGGGACTGAAAGACATCGTTATTATAAGACACCGGTCATCACAACACAGACAATACAATCCATTGCATACCTCAGCGCTTTTGATGGACTTAAGCAACAGCTGAACCGTATCCTCGTAGGAACGGCCCATAAGTCGCCCCAACTTCTCATACATTGTTCCCAAACAAGTGATCGCAGCTCTAAATCCATACATAATTGAGACACAAATTAGACACAAATTAAACACAAATCACAACAAAAGAGCGATAATTTTGACAGAATTTAAGACAAAAACATTGAATTAAAGAGAAAATAAAAGCCAAACATTTATATCAACTAAAGAGTGAAATGAAGGGATTGGACGCCAAATGGCAGACAATTATCTCACAGTTTGATGGGTCGAAAGGATGGCGAGTCGTCCTTATTCTTGAGGATATCGTTACACTTATTGATGGCTTCAAAGAGGAGGAATGTGTCGCCGACGGTGAACAGAGTGGACAGACACCGGGCGATGAGGCGTCTGGTGGGCGGACCCGACGGCTCATTGATCTGAGCGATGAGTTGGTCCATCAGTTTCTTCTGACACTCTTTGATGTCGGTCTGTAAACAAGAAAAACAAACACAGCTATGAATACGCCGCTCATGACTCGTCACCACCCGCACCACCGATGAGCCCATTATCACCTTTTGTGCGCCAAGAAGTGACTGCTCGACAAAGCGAAGCCATTCGAAGATAAATATGGGCTTCTTCTGGTCGCTCAGACTCCTGAGGACCTCCTCATTGAGGACCAGATTGTGGGTGAAGTCCATGTCGTGTATGTGTGCGACGACTGCTGCTGTTGTTGTCGTTGTCGTCACCACAACCACCAACTCGTCCACTGATTGCTGACTCACTGATCGGATAATTGGTGACAAAGCGAGTGACAAACCATTGGCTCAACGGTTGAACAACTCTTGGCGTTGAGAAGTTCAACAAATCGTCCCCAAAACACGTCCACTAATAACGTGACAATCGGTGAACCATTTGTCGCACAAATCACTCGCGAATTACAACACTATCGCAAGCATTGAGTCAATGAATGCAATGACTTCACTGGAAACTAGTGTTGAAACGAGTGCTCAGCCAATGAGCGCACAGCATATCATTGCAAATGTTGTTGTGTTTCGCGAAACACATGGTTTGACACAAACGAGACATGAAAACAGACACTGAATTAGCCACCGAACCAGTGATGGACGCCATGGAAGCGATGGACACGACCGAAGTGCGCGAACAGATCCAGTCGGTGGTGCTCTCGAACCTGAGCCGTAGCGACGGCTCGTCTCTGTACTCCTTCGGCGATACTGTGGTCCAGACGTCGGTCTTCGGGCCCACCGAATGTCATCAGAGCAAAGAGGATCCCATCAGAACCGCACTCACCGTCTGTTACCGACGACTCATCCGCAACGCCAACAGAGGTAACCATCGGTTAGGTATTGACCACTCATTTCACTGACACTCACGTCTTCGGCCATTCAGACGACCCGCAGACCAAAGCCATCGAGCGGTTCATTGAGAGCAACGTCTCATCCATACTGTACTCACGACTCCATCCGCGCACTCTTCTGACGATTATCTTACAGGAGATGCAGAACAGCGGCTCATTCGTGGCCTCAGCTCTCAATGGCGTCTGTTTCGCATTACTCGACTCCGGGTTCCCTCTCAAGTGTCTGTTGGCTGCCGTCGAGGCCATTGTGACCACCGATGGCCACGTGATTGTGAACGCGTCGGACACCGATAGGGAGAGCGCGGCTGCGGTCGTCACTGTAGTCTTCGAGAGCACGCAATCCAAAGTGGTTTCCATCGCCAGTGACGGCAACCTATCGTTCACTCAATTGCAACAAATCATCACTTCTTGCAAAGAAAGCGCACAAAAAATATTCACTTTTTATAGAAATTCAATACAAAAGCGTTTCGATAAGGATTTGAATCATTTGATCGATAATAATGTTTAATTGTATTCAATATATTGTGACAATAATTACATTATTTTTCAATTGCTTTTCATTTTTCGGTCAAAACTGTTTCACTGACCTATGCTTTCAGTGATAACTCTTCGCGCAAAGAGTTAATACATTTGGACAACAAAACCAAATACCGCTCAAAAACTGGACATCAAAAGTACAAAACCATTGAATGGCTGAACAAATTGTCGGACACCAGAGGAACAACTTTTGAACGCATCTCACTATTCAGTCACAAGACTTGAGTGCCTCTGCCTCTTGAGACTCATGGCTCACACCTTGATCTTTGAGCTCAGGGACACTTTCGATGGACACAACAATCTGTTTGAATTGATGAGTACCACTCACATGAAGCGTGAACTGAGCCCAACCGCGGAACAGTTGGTCACAAGTGTGGCAACGAATGCATGTCTGGTCAGTGGTCTGAGTGGATGGTCCGCCACTTGTCGATGGGTTGGCGTCGGGTGTGAGTCGACGTGCCTTTCGCTTACGCTTTCGCGACAACTCGATGTTCGCCATCTCATCCGTCATATGAGCCAAAGTCCGCCACTGAGTCCCCAGTAGTTCCAGTCGTTGAGCCCATTCTTCGTCGGCGTCGAGTGCGGACACATCTATCGACTCGGAAGCGATGGAACTGTTATTGAGGTTAATATTTCTGGTGATAAAGTCGTTCATATCTGTCAGAGTGTGCGATATCTTCTTGAAGTGTTCGGTGATCAACACATCCCTAAGCAGTGAACGCCTGTCTTTGCTTCTTGTGGTCATCTTGGGGTCAATGGACTCAATGGACTCAATGGACGCATTCATCTCATCAGACAATCAGTCATTTAAATGACATTTCAATCAAAA
Organism: Oppiella nova; assembly: GCA_905397405.1. Classification (NCBI taxonomy): domain Eukaryota; kingdom Metazoa; phylum Arthropoda; class Arachnida; order Sarcoptiformes; family Oppiidae; genus Oppiella; species Oppiella nova. The sequence goes on along the minus strand of CAJPVJ010001598.1, from coordinate 5,353 downwards.
CATAAACAATGAGTCAATCGTTTGGACGTTATTTGTGACCAATATTTGAATTCTTGTGGCGATTGTCTCAACAATTGGATCATATGTTGAGGTCTTTGGATCAGTTGAGACACAACCCGGATGTGAGTCAAGTACTCGAAGACAAGACCAAACGTATCGCTCAACTCAAGAGGAGATTAACTCTCATTCACTCTATCGTTCAGAACTCCAACCAAAGGGTCGCCAAACTCTTCACCACTTGATGACAATGTCATGAATCAGACATTTAGTACACATTAGGTGTGGAAGCGATCAGTGATACTAAAGATGGTCAATACGATCGCGCATCTGATGTCCAGCTATCCATTCATTCATTACAGTTGCCTATCGTTTGTCACATTAATCATCAGTTTTCGTGTGTATTGTCAGCACTTTGTTTGGACCAAATGTGTGCCAAAGAACTCAATGAAAGGCAAGACTGTGGTCATCACCGGCGCCAACAGCGGTGTCGGCAAAGAGACGGCCAGAGAGTTGGCTCTGAAAGGGGCCAGAGTTGTGATGGGCTGTCGGGACAGACACTCAGCCCAACAGCTCATCCAACAGATGAACAAAGACTTGGCGTTTAAGCCAAACATTGTCTACAAAAACATCGATTTGTGTTCATTCGCTTCCGTCAAAGAGTTCGCCGAAGACATCATTCAAAACGAGAGGTCCGTCGATATACTGATCAACAACGCGGCGGTCTTTGGGCCGCCCTTTGCACTCACTGTCGATGGCTTCGAGAGTCAGTTCCAGACCAATCACTTGAGCAGTGCTTTACTTACTCTGTTATTGTCACCAAAACTGCAGACATCGTCTCAGATGTCTTCGCATAGAAGTCGTGTCCTTATGATTACATCAACTCTTTATCGCAAAGGAGTTATAGATGAAAATGATTTCAAGAAAGGGTATAATTTTGGTTACGATTTATGAACAAATAACTGATTCTTATATCAATGCCATCAGATATGCATCGCTTGACAATTACGATAAGAGGAAAGCCTATAATAACAGCAAATTAGCGAATATTTTGTTCGCGCGAAGGCTTCACAAGAATATAGTGTCTGACAATCAGTTGATTGACGTATTGATAGCCAGTCCGGGCATTGTATGGACTAATTTGGGTCGACATCTAATGCTGAAGTGGTGGCAAAAGTGTGTCCTTTTGCCGTTTGCTGTGATGTTTGTGCGGACACCAAAACAAGGCGCTCAGACACCCGTCCACTGCACCACCGCTCAGTCTATAACTTCTGACTCATTGTATCGGAACTGCTGTCCACAAGAATGGGATGCAATTGTTTCCGATTCAGTGCTTTCCGATAAAGTCTATGAACTCACGATTAAGGCGATTGAAAATTATCTCAAATAAAGTTTTAGTTTAGTCTCGCGTTTAGTGTAAAATAACTGACTGTATGCTAAGCATTGGGACGCGAGTGTCGAATAAAGTGTTTATTAAATCACGAGATTTTGAATCAATTATTTCTCATTCAAATTATACCGGTTTTTGTATTTGTATCACAAATTGTTAAATTTATGATTTCAATTGATGTCAAACATAGCAATAATTCACTATTGAGACAATGGGAAGCTTTTTTGACATGAATTTTGTCCCAATGCTGATAATCCTCGGGATGTGGGTTGTGATCATAGTATTGCTGTTATTGTCGAACATGTACTCTCATAAGGATGTGCTCCAGACATACGATAAGTGCGAACCACGTGATGTCAAATTCAGATATTTAGTGAGACTTGTCATGAAACCTGTCACCAGTGATGACCCAAAGTTCTACAATCACACCATAACCGCCAGAGTCCATGACAGCAGACAGATCTATGTGAACACATTTACTCTGAGAATGACAACCCTTTCAGGAATTCCTGATTTGAAGAAACAAAAGCGAGTTATGATTAGAATGATTGCCAACAGAAAGACTCAGATCAGAAATTTTCATACAGTTATGATCGACACGTCTGCCACCGAAGAGGCCATTCATGTGCACCATTTGGACATCATTTGCATCGAAGAGAGGGTCCGTTATTACACGAAAATTAAAACCCAAATCACACCCCAGGGTCCCCTCAAAGTCAACGAAAAACAGCGTTTTCTCTTAAAACGAGTTGAATGGAGGGGTGAACCAGAAGATGACATCCAAGTGTTCAAAGAGATAGAGTTCAACGAAATGCTGGTCTTCTTCTACATGTCATTCAATGTGTTGCTTATATTGGACGCCATTTTCATCTTAAGCCGTACTGTAGTGGTCACAACCCCTCCCCTCTCAATGTTAGCCGCATTTCTCATTGAGATGGTGGTCCTGTTTATCTACCGGTTCATTATTAAAGTGAAATACTTTAAGAACTACGGGTCCGAGAAGTGGACGGCTGTCTGTCTGCTATATCTGATCATATGTTTCGTGGTGGGCGTCATCTGCGGCACAGTTATGGTCTTTTTACTCGTCGATAGAGAATACTATGGCTTTAATGCACTCATATTTTATAGCATCGGTATTCATTTGGTTCTCAACGTCTTGTTTCTCGTAGTGTGCTATACATTCAGAACAACCGTTTTTGTCTCAATCGGACAATTGAGAAAAGCCAGAGAGGGATCGGTAGGTCTCACTCAAGCACCCTCTCCTCCATCACTCCAATCTAATCAATCAATTCTACAATAATCTCATTTTATAGTCATTTTCATCTCTCAATTCTTTATATAATTCTTTAATTCTAAATAATTCAATAATTCTTGGGTTACTATTCATAAAAATACTGTATATTCACTCTAATATTACCCGTAATTATATTATTCATGATTTACCACAAGTTCTTAGTTTTTGGTTTAAAACCTCATAATCATTATATTATATCATAAATGACTTATAAAATCAGATTTTAATGATATAATCATTTTAATGGTTATATTAGACTTTGCAATCAGAATCACATTTAATCGCATTATTGCTTTAAATGGCAAATAATTACAAACTATTATATAATACGAGAATAAAATATAGTATCAAAAGTGAGAGACATTTGAAGCGAAAGTGAGACAAAAACTAATCAAATGAACGCATAATCAGAAAATATCAGCAAAAATGTTTGAATAACTTATAATTACATCTAATCTATGATAGTATTACTGAAACCACTAATTATCGAAAAATCAATTTAAATCTAATCGTCAAAAACCAAACGAATTATGTCTTGCTTTCAGTGGACTTCTGTTCACCGCTTCCCTCACCACTCGTCACATCTTTACCACCAATTGGCTCAATAGCCTTCTGAAGGCTATCACCAGCAGCTGATCCGTCATCGGGGAAGGGCTGGTCATCGGCTGTGGACGAGTTGTTGGGGTAGAGGTTGGGGTATTGGGTCATACAGTCCTGCATTTGGGCGAACTTCTCGATACATTCGGATCCCTTGGTCTCGGCCTCCGAGTAATGGAAACAACTGAAGGCCTCCCGGAACTGGTAGCCACAGGGGCCGGACGCCATACCCCCCAGACACGGACAGTTCCAGTTGATGGACCCGTCCTCCAGGATCAGCCCTCTCATGGACGCGTCCCGGGGCTCGTCGCCCAACTCGACCGTCGAGGGCGTCGAGTGATCCTCCTTGGTGGCGAAGATTATGCGATCCTTTCCTATCTGTTGGCAGTAAGACATGTCTCGGGCTTGGGATCCGTTTCAGTGATGATTAGCGTAAGACTGACCGCACATTCACTGGCGTTCATACAGTTATCACATGTTTTGCACAGCGTTTCATCATTTTCTGCACCAAATTGTATTCAAATCATTGGTTCGCTCAGTAATTACGGCAACAAAGCAGTCGTCCCTTTGTTTTATGTTTGCATTGTATTCAATGGGAACTCAATATTATCCCCGTTATTAATGATTTACGTTATTTACGGACGAATTTATTTAAATGTTTTACAGTTATATGTGTGCCATCTATTGGGGGTTTTTGTTTTTATAAAGTTTAAGTTTAATAAACTATTTAACTGTAAAACATAATTATCATATTAAATTCTGTATTAATTTTAATTTTGAATATAATTTAATTTTGATAATACATCATATCATACATAATTGTAATTTTAATTGCTGTAAACAATTTAACGCTAATGTTTTCTAACGTTTAAACTTTTACTAATAATTTATTAAATGCTAACAAATTATAATATTCTGTGACATAATTGTTAATTAAATTATAAATTATGATTTTACTAATGTTTAAAAATTAAAAATTTTATGAATTATAATTTGAAATGGGCATTTAATACTAACTTAGGTAATAGTAACAGTAATTTAAATCATTTCTTTAAATGTTCCCTAATGAAATTATTTTGATTTTTATAAAACTTTTTATTGTAATCTTAATTTACCTGGATAATATTTTAGCACCATAGAAATCATAGGATTATTATTATTTTAAACCCATTAAAAAATTTAGAAATAAATTAGTTTATAAAATAAGTTATAATAAATTGTTTTACAAAATAAAACCAGTTTTGACACAAAAAGGATTTCCTATTATTTAAAAATGTGTTTAATGTATAAAACAGTTATATGATAAAACAGTTCATATCATTTGATTTGTGTTTTAAAAATATAAATTTAATAAATGGGTGAAAATCAGTCAAAATTAAAGCCTTAGTGTCTGAGAAATACGGAAACGTATAATAAAAGAGCATTTATTGACTAAAAATTGACTGATTATTATATTTATATGCAAATCAACATCAAACACTTTTTCTGTTTTTTATAACTTATAAAAATATTTTGTTACTTGCTAAGCATTGGGACGCGAGTGTCGAATAAAGTGTTTATTAAATCACGAGATTTTGAATCAATTATTTCTCATTCAAATTATACCGGTTTTTGTATTTGTATCACAAATTGTTAAATTTATGATTTCAATTGATGTCAAACATAGCAATAATTCACTATTGAGACAATGGCAAGCTTTTTTGACATGAATGTTGTCCCAATGCTGATAATCCTCGGGATGTGGGTTGTGATCATAGTATTGCTGTTGTTGTCGAACATGTATTCTCATAAGGATGTGCTCCAGACATACGATAAGTGCGAACCACGTGATGTCAAATTCAGATATTTAGTGAGACTTGTCATGAAACCTGTCGCCAGTGATGACCCAAAGTTCTACAATCACACCATAACCGCCAGAGTCCATGACAGCAGACAGATCTATGTGAACACATTTACTCTGAGAATGACAACCCTTTCAGGAATTCCTGATTTGAAGAAACAAAAGCGAGTTATGATTAGAATGATTGCCAACAGAAAGACTCAGATCAGAAATTTCCATACAGTTATGATCGACA
>CAJPVJ010001597.1:0-15791 GCA_905397405.1 Oppiella nova | reverse complement strand
TGAATACTTTAATCATAAATATTTAGTGAACCCCCGAATCACGATCTGCTCCACTAAACAGTTGCCATCAAATTATATCAATAATAAGTTATTACTCTATACTATAAACACATTCTATATGTTAATTCAGTGTTATATTGACGTATAAATTGCTTTTTATAGTAAATGAATAATTTTAAAATTGTTATTTTTTAATCAAATCTTTTATAATTATAGTAAATTTCAATAAAATTTGTTTATGGTTATAACATAGAAATAGCTTACAATTTTGTATACATACAGTATATTCTTAAACATCAAATAGTTTACAGCATATTTGTAGTTCTCATGGCATTAAACTTTTAATGATTAAAATCATGTCATTTCAATATAATTCCATAAAAATACAAATTATGAGAATCTTATGTATTAAAAATAAAATTAGTTTAGTAAAATAAAATTTTCAATTTACTCTGAAAATGTGTTAAAAAGTAAAGTATTGGTAAAACATATTTTCTTAAGTCATAATATCGAATAAATTAAGTATTTTTGTCTCCACGAGTAGTTTCATAGAAAATACATTAAACTCGAGTCGTTTGGAGAGAGAAAATAGCGTTTGGAGTCAAACCACGACCACATGTAGACTTAAACTAAGAATTTAAAAAAACATGTTTTTTGCCGCTTTATATGTCTGTCTGCTCGTAGTCCTGCTTTTTGGGCCCAAACTAATTGAGTTCCCACTGAGTGATGAGTTGAGTGCCAATAACATAGACTAACAATATGTCAAATGTTGTCCAGAAGTTTGAATTGAAATCTTTAACTTTTCAATTCGCGGATTAGTTCTGGTAATGGAAATACATATCAATAAATTATATTAAATTATATTATTTGTTGTCAAAAGGCTTTTTGAAAAGTAGAAATATGTTTTTTCATGTACTGATTGCATGGAAAAGTTGTCTCTTTGTTTCAAGTGAAATAGGTTTCCAAAAACTTTAAACATACGGTTATTGTGTTATATGAGTAACAAATTAAAAGTTTAACACAAATAAGTTGCCAACTCTTGTTTAATGTTAATCTTAACCTTATTTTTCTAACTAAAAAAATAACACCATGTGTATATGAATCAAAATCTGAAATATTATAACTTGAGATCTAAATTATAATCAGACAATAGGAGGCGTTTTGTTTTGATTTACTTCAAAATCATTAATTTTAACGATAGATTTGGAGCGATATTATCATTAGAAGTCTGTTTGGTTTTGGTCTTGAAATACTCGCTACAAGTTTAAGGAAAACTCGGATTTATACTAAATTTCAATTTGTTTTATGACACAACTTTTACAATCACTAACTAATTGTATTATTTGTTTATCTCTTAATAAAAGTTTCTTCAATGCCTATATGACAATAATGTAATATTGTATTACTATCTCTTGAAAATAAAATTAAAATAAATTACAATTGAGAACTTTTTTATTAAAAATGTTATTTTTTATATGTGCAACTAGATTGAATCTTTAATTTTCAATAGTCATATGAAATTTAAATAAATTGCACCAAAGAATTGTTTGTATTATTAAACAAATTTCATGAATTAATTAAATAAAGAATTTATTGAATAAAGAAATGTCATAAATTGGTTCAAATTAATAAACGTGTTTGAAATTGGATTTTTGTAACACAATATGGTCTGGAAATGTGAGAAAGTTTGTACTTGTAAAACCATTTCAAGTGTAAAATTGTATAAAAATAAAGACTGAAAGTCTCTCCAAATGTTTTTGTAGTACTTTTTAAAGTGACCATTCATTGTAAGTAAGTGTTCAACAAGTAGTGTCCATATGAATGGTTTAGTACTAAAGTTATAAAACGGTAAAAATATTTTGCTTTTATTGAAGTTTATGTTGAGAACGAAAGAAATGGACAGAAAATAAGTAGGAATATATTAGATAAACAAATAGTGAATACAATCAAATTGAGTGTTTAAGACGATGACATCCACTCAAACACTAGTCCTAACCATGTTTTATTCAAAAACAATATTTACAAATCTAATAGACAGTATATATTTGTACATTCTTTTGCTTATTATAAACATCAATAAGTAATGCTTTCATACAATTCTTATATAAATTTACTTTAAATAAACTTTAGATGAGTCTCTACTAGTGTCTAGTCTGTTGTGAACTACTCGTGTGGTTATGTAAAAAACAACAGATAATAAAATAATTATAAAAAAGTTATATAAAAAATGAATTCAATGAGTAAGCATTTGAGCATAAAATAAATGGTAATTATTTATTTCTAAAAAATGTGTTATTGACTGTCAGGAAGTTATTTAAATTATAGTTTAATAGCAAAAAATAGATGAATTACTTTTGTTTAGTGGACTTCACGTGTTTATGGTGGTATGGAGTATGTATAGACTGGTAAGCAATCATAAAAACAGTGGAATTCATAGATAATAGCAATTAAATGCAATGTAGAGACAGAATAGTAATGGTTTGGCCAAAAGGCAATACTTGAATACTGGAAACGTTTAAATGTTATAATATATTCCGTATAATACAAGTAAAAACATCTATACATTCATAGAGAATGTGATTTACATCGGTTTGAGTAGAGATTCATTTCATAAAATAGCAAAACATTAAACGCAAAGCAAAAAACATAATAACAGTGTTTTCTTTTGATAAATTACTCAATAGATTTCACATCAATGAACCCTTGAGGGGGTCCTCATAATTGACCCAAACTCACAGCAATTCGCTTATAATGTGTACCTTTTTTGGTGGTTTGCCTTGGATTTGATACCATAACACGTCAAATCATATACTTTACATAGATATGTGGTCAACCACCACACCATCCAATACAACAACCACTCATATCTTCCAAACATTTAATTGTTTTCTCTTTTAAACTATTTTCAAACCCAAAACTAATAACATTTCAAAAATGAAATAATAGACGTTTGCTTTCAAAATGACCACTAATTTAATAACTATGTTGTGAGGGGGCATAGCACTGCTTAAACCTGATTTTTTTTATAATCCTTACATGTTTTGACGGTCGCAGGACAGGGAGGTATCATCACGTCTTAATACATCACTTAAACTTATTTCTCATTAATTTTGATGAGTTATTTCTCTGTAAATATCATTTCTACTTTTAACCTTTTGCTTTTATAATTATCACAATCAATATAATGTAATTGAATGTGCTCTTTTAACTTGCTTCAAACATTGCAGCAAATGAAAATGTTTTTTGAATATTTTTTATTTATTCAAATTTTTAATAAAGTATTTATTGAAATAAATGCGAATTCTTAAGCCAATGACACGGACTCTCATTTACATAAATTAGTTTTTATGTTTTTCATTCATTTTTACTCTCCCATTCCCTTAGTTCATTGAATATACATATAATGTAATAATTATATTTATAAAGAATTATGATTTTAAAAAACAAAAATTAGTCTCAAAATGGTTTCTCTATATTTTCATTGTTATGAATTAATTTCTAATTAATACATAGAGATTAAAACTTGACAAGTTTATAATTTATTGAATCATAACTACTTATATAAGCATTGTAAACTTATACTTATTTTAAGATAATATATTGTATAATATTAATTATATTCAATGTTTTATTTAATTCAAAATTTAAAATACTACTCAATAGCAATCAATATATTAATATTTTTTACTCTTATTTTTATTGCATACTAATTAATATAATCAAGATTCTTGTTTATATTTTACTTAATAAGCACTTAAGCTTATTACACGATTGAATGAATACCAAACAATTCTTAATTTCATAAAATGTGAATGAATTCAGAATTGAAAACTAAGTTACAAATAGTTAATTCAATTTAATTATATGGTCGTCACACACACTACTATTGATGAAGACATAGATTTTATCCAATCATTTCAATTTATTTCTCAATGAATGAGTGAATTGAAGTCATTTTCATTGGATACTATGAGTTCACTTTAGGCTATAAATGTTGTATTCAAATCATATATAGATATTCTTCAAGTAGTTATATTTCATTGTTTAAAAACATAGGACCTCCACGAAGATGTTGTCAACAAAAATACATATTATCTTCAATAATACTTTAAATATGATTTGCTTTTGTGATTTAAATATAATTTAATGTCAAAAGAACAAATTTGATACACAACTCTATAATAAACTATTATTTACATTAAAATTGACAAATGTTTTAATTCTAAATTTGTTTTTAAGTATCTTATTCTATATGATAGGATTTATTGTATACTTAAACCTTTGGAATAATAGTTATATATTATTATAACAATAGATAAGAATAGTTCTAAAACTAGTTTTGTATACTTAACTGTAAAGTATTTTAGATAATGTATCACTAATAATACTGTAGATATCTACAATAACCCGAATATAATAGTTTGAAAATAAAGGGCTTAGTTTACATTTAGATGCTAAATATTTTCTTAATCTAATTTATTAAAATGATTTTTAAAAATACAATAAATAACAACAACTGTGATGAGTTTGAGTGGCGTTTCATTGAGTTTAAAGTTATTAAAAGTAATATTCTGTAACATAAGTAGAATTGAGATAAACATACAAATACTAAACAATGATTGTATAGTAAATGAATAGATGTGTTGTGGATGTGCTGTGAACTGTGATCAGGTGTACAGATCTTATAGCGGTTCCCAACTCCCTATCCCATGATATACCGTATGAGTAGTGGATGTGAGACTCACTGTACAGTACTGTACTGTACATACAGACAGACATACAGACAGAGGGACCTCATGTGCAAAATGTTACGATCATTTCGACCCACTTCTCACTCGAGTCCTTCAGTCGGACTTGTCTTTTATGAGTGCTGAATGACCCAACTTTTACGGCATTACACTATATCTTCAATCACTTGTATTTTTATTCGAGTATTTTTTACGTGAAAAATAGACTCAATTTCTATTCATTTTCCGTTCTATTTATGAATGGATATAACAATTCATACAAAGTGTTAAAAATTATTCACACACTTGTTGTTTACCCTTATATACGGCGAAATTGCCAAAAATTGTTATTTTATCCATTTTTCAAACGCCGATCAATTCATAACACGTTTTAAAAACACATTTTATATAATAATAAAAGTTAAAAACATATTTTATATGTTTCAAACTCGTTATGATTTATGTTTGCTATGATTTGACATATGAATAAACGATAATTTAGTAAATGTTTACTATATATTACTAATACTTTTAGTGACTTAATCTTTTATTAACTTTTAATATACCGGTGCTCTTATCAGTTGTCTGCGCCGACAGAGGCATTGAATCCCAGGGATAAGTGATGTGTAAAAATCCTGTTTTTTGTTACAACCATTCAAAGGGAAATAAATGTTCACAAAAATCTATTGATCAAGTATTCTATCATTTTTGTGAATCACTATTTATTCGTTAGTTTTCATCATGCTACTTTATCTCTCATACGAATTTCACATTTTTTACATTCTTAAATATAAGCATATTTTAAATGCTAACGCAAATATTAATTATATTACCTTGATATACTCCATAATATAAATTTACTTAGAGATAAACATTTTCCAAAAAAATTACACTAAATGTCTTATAGAGCAGTACATATTGGAAAAAGTTTTATTATAAAACCGTTTCTATTCTTATCTTAAAATGATTTGTAAAAATTGGATTTGATTTAAGATTATAATAGAAAATTATGTTTCTATACAGTATATTGTCGTCAGTTAACTAATAAATGATATAAGAATTACTTTTTTAAGAATATAATAATTATTTTGAGATAAGACTTACACATAATATACTGTTTCTTAATATACGGTACACGGCATACGGTGTATAAAAAAGTTAATTCATTGCAAATATGATATTTTGTATTAAATTAGTTATGACTATATTTTTCATTATATAATATATTTTTATTTTTTGGCGTCTCATTCCATAAAAATGATTTTGTTTTTCTGATAAAATAAGTGAATTGCATGCAAAATAAGAATAGTTTATATTATCAAACTATAATATTCTCTCTCATCCCTCCCCCAGAGGGTCATCATTACAAATGGATTCTTCATTACTTATAGTTTGGTCTTTGCATTGAATTTATATTATCTCAAAAAATATTATAAATTTTCTGATAATAGCCTTCAGGCTATAGAAAAGCAGTGTTTTCTAAATAGAAGTTTATATCGCGCTTAGCTTATACTCTATATATTATATAATATACATATGAGTTTATATAATTTCTAACTTATAGCTAATGATAGGTTTGAAACCATTGTGTAAAAACTCGATTCGTTTTACTACAAACTCAACGGTGTTATTAGCCATTTGGCCCAACCATCCAACCATTGGCCCAATCCATACACAACTCGAATCCTATATCCTTTTCAATCAATGCTAATAATCCTAAGATTTGAGAATAAGTTAAGAGAATACCCGAAATGCGTTTAGAGAAAAGTTTGCCTCCATTTGTGGTTTCAGTTTTCTCGTTATGGTATATAATAAAGCGTTTTGTTGTACACTAACAACAGTATTACATAAGCTTTTGAGATATCATTAATAGCATTAAAGCCATAGATTGCCATTCAGGACAGGCGGTACCAAATTAGGTGCGGCCGAGCGCTACGATTCCGTAGAGAATATGTCTGAAGAGAGTGCAGAACTAACTTTATTAATGGACACGTGTCTCATAGTATTCACAATGAATTTTATACTAATAATCAATACTTTTCTTACTTTTCCTTGCCTTTCATTCAATCATAAATTATACATTTTATACAAAATACTAAAAATAGTAAAAAGATGTCCTGTTTTTTACGAGAACCCGTGAGTGACAGGCGTTGAGAATAGTGTCAAATTAAATAGAGACAGACGCGAAGGGTGGTCAGGATATGAACACACGAGCACCTCGAGGATAAGGAGGTAGAGCACCAGTAGTGGTGATCACCAAAAAATAGATGCGAATCAATGGATAAACCTATAAAAGGGTCAGATTTAAGCCATTGAACCGGCTACTTTCTGAAGAATCTGCGCTTTTGTGAGACCATTGGTTCCAAACTCTCTATTCAATGCAATAATCTCCCTGGACCGTTTCTAATCCCGTTTCAACTTTTTTTTATTTAAATCTCGAGTAACAGTTCTGTTGAGATGTTTTCGTCTTTCCTATCAATACAGAGTCTAAATTTAACAGATTTTGCCCGATTTCTACCAAATAATACTCTTTTCCATACATTTATGGTTGAAATCCTTATAAATAAAGGTGTTTTATAGACTATTTGTATCGATATTTGATTAATCGACCGATAAATCAGAATTAAATCCTAAATCTTTTAACTCGAGAGCAGCATTTAAAAGAATTGTAAAATTTTGTTAAATATTTTTTTGTTTAGGGTCAGTTTATGTAAATTTTACGTTCAAATGTGTTTATGTTACAAAATATTCAAAAACAAAATTGGATTAGATATGCAAATATGGAAAACATTTGACTTTTTACAATAGAAATTAGTAAACAGTAGTTTGAAACGGCAGTCATTTTCAACGAAAATATCGCTGATTTCACAGACATTTGATTGAAATCAAACGGATTATAAATAGAAAAATAAGTTTCGGAAACTCCAAATTTCTTATATTGTCAACATTTATAGCAACAAAACCACAAAATATTTAACAATAACTTATTTTTGACAGAAAATGTCATTTCCCTTCATATCTGTGTATTATATTTCAGTCATTTTTTCATTTAGTCTTTTTTTGCTACAATTGAGACCTTTTTACTATTCTTTACTCTGAATGTGAGATATGGTTACAATATGTGTAGGTATGGGTGGACGAGTAGGTGGTTCGTCACTTCTTACTAACAAAACTAGTTTTCAATCAAAAACCTACAGTTAGTCGACGACGGGTTGAAGGGTTGAAGGGTTGGCGCGTTCTTTGGCTATAGATCTGGTGTTTGTTCAGACAATCAGCTCTTTATGTACTTTGAAGACCACAATAACATATGTCAAGACTGTATCACAATTTCAGTTATGTTTTCATATGTGACCCAAATATGTTATTTTTTGTGGTGTTTTGTGGTTATGACCGATAAGTTGTCCAAATTGGCCATATGGTCGCTATGGCTGCTGACTATGACTGACTGCGCCCGTGTCTTCTGTTCACTACCTGTCCTCACTTTATATGCCTCTCTGACCACTGCCTCTCATAGACAATAACTCGAGTCACCAGCCCTTCCACAACCACCACAACCATACAATACCTGAATTATCACAAAAAAACTTGTTGAATGCAAACATTGAATGCATCGAAATCGCCGTATATTTCAAGTACTGTTACATACGGTTAACAGACAAACAAACAAACAATTTTGGAAAAATACCCTCAATTTCAGACACAATACCGTTAATATGTTATCATTTTCCATGAACTTATGGTTAATTTTCATATTCAACGATCATTTATAAATTCTTATAACTTATATTTAGACAAAATTCATAACATTTTATTGATTTATTATTCTAAACAGAAATGACCTATAAATCAAACATTTCGATGAAACAGTGATTTAGATAATAATTAGAAGTTTTCAAACTATTCTCTACGGTCTATGGATTCATTGCATTACAAGTACCGTATTGTATGAATTATACAATTTGTAAACTTTCATAACAAGAGTTACCCTGTTATTAGCCGTTTCCTAATACACATCCGCGTCTTTTCACTCTCTATTGCCGTCTCTTTCGTTGTTTCTAAACAAAGCTAATGTCGATTACAAACTCAATTAAGAGGATTTGTGAACATATTAGTAGAAAGTTGTTATTTTAACCAAACTCAAATGACTTTTTTAATTTTCATTACCCGTATGTGTAACACGTTTATTAGTTTTTACGAAAAAATGTTTTTTCAATGAACATATTGTTGAATCACTTTTGGTTTTTCTTTGAGAACTTTTTTTTAGTCGTTTTCTTCTCTCAATAAACATTGTGTGAGTCGTGAATCACTTTTGGGGACTTCATTCCCAGCCAACGGTCCCATTGAACAACAGTTGGGCTCTTATAGTGAATAACTGTCGCTCTGAGAGAGCGGAGCAAAGAAGGAGAGAGAGAGAGAGAGAGAGAGAGAAAGAGAGAGAGTCTCAGAGCGACAGTTATTCACTATAAGAGCCCAACTGTTGTTCAATGGGACCGTTGGCTGGGAATGAAGTCCCCAAAAGTGATTCACGACTCACACAATGTTTATTGAGAGAAGAAAGAGAGAGAGAGAGAGAGAGAGAGAGAGCTTTAAGTTTGAAATAAAAAAGTTTTACCGCTATTTGGAAATCATTATCCGTTTCCCGTGAGTTAGAAAGCAGTGGTTTTTTGCATAACGGATCGACTCGTATATACTAATGTATCCATCCTTTAGAGCGATGACTAACATTGTTGTCTATGAGTTTTCCTGTCTATCACATTGAATGCCGTCCCCGTCCCTGACCCGAACCCATAACTATTTGCTAAATTTTGGTCACTTTTTATTGAAAGTAAAAGTAAGTCTAGAGGCCATTAGGACATCCCTTACCTCAATGAAACGTGAGTTACAACACGTGCAGACACTTTAATGCCTACAATTTATTCGTCTAAATCCAGTTTTTTATTCATTTTTTATAGCATTTATATCATGTATGCCTTACATTTGATAACAAAGTCATTGCTGATGCCTAACAATCTGTTCACATTTGAGGCATAAGCTGACCCATTGTGACCCACTCTGACCCAGACATATCCTCAATCATAACACTTATGGGTTATGCAAAAGTGTCTCTTTATTAGTCAACTATAATACATATACCGTAATAATAAGCACCTTATTGTGTCCGCAAACTCAAACCCACATTTATTTCCATTGCTTTAATGCAAATCTATGTGCTTTTAAATGATGTATTAAATACATTATATCCTTAGACTTTAAAAATACTTTTCAATAAAATTAACTATTTTTGCATTCATTGCTCCCGTTTTATAATTATTCATTGATATAAATAGTGTTTAATATAGGGTTAATGGGATCTATAATGTTACATTTAATAAATTACACTATAAGACAAAACTGAAATATGTTAAAACTACGTTTTGATCATTTAATTAATTAATTAAATTTAATTCAATGGTTTTATAATTAAACATTTAGAAAATATTATCATATAAATTATAAAACTATAGATAACAATCTGTTTCATTATGTTTTGGTAAAGTTTTATCACAAACAATGTCTTACTTAATAAAATCAATTAATTTTAAACAATGCACAACTTATTTGTAACAAAATAAAATATAATAAATGGTTTTTAAAATTTATCGGTCCTATTATAAAACTGTTATAAGTTTTATAAATCATATTAATTACTAAATTATCAAACAATCGTTTATAAACAAATACAGTATTGTAGTCTTTAAGTTTATTATAACATTAATTTCATAGCTTTTAAAATCTCAATTCATTTATAAATAAAATAATTTTTATAAATATTTACTCAAAATTGTAAAATTAAAAATTTATTTTAAAAAGTGGAAAAACAAATATTTTAAATATTATCTTTTCAATTTATTAAAATGCTAAATGTGTAGTTATTTACCACGAATTTCACTTATATAATATTTAAATATAAAATATTAGTATTCAAATTTGAAGTAAAAGTATTTTAAATAAAAATTAATTTAAAAATGCAAATATTTTGCATCAAATTAAAAAAGTAATTCAAAGATTATGTTTAAAGAATTACATTAAAATACATTGACATAAATGCAGTAAATTATATACTCATATAATAAACAAGAATCCTATGAAATACATACTCGAATAAATTGATTGTATTTTAATAAATATTCGAATAAATGCTAATTAAAATAAAGTATCGATAGAGTCAGGGTAATTCAGTAGTCTTTCTTACTTTCTTTCTCTTTCAACTATTTCTAAATTTAATTGTTTTATAGCATTTAATAAAAACATTGTTTTGTTTGGTTAATGTTATTCTAAATGTCTCTATTGTTTGTTTGTTGTGTTAATCAAAAAATGTTTTGAATGTTTAATAATATAATTTTCATTGATAAACATGCAAAGAATGCCTCCTCAAAGATATCATAGAAAATCCTAATATTCAATTGTGTTTAATTATAGAGATTGAGTATACTTACTGTATATTTAGGCACCCAGCACAATACATGTATAACTAATTTTTAATACACAAAACTCAATAACATGAGTTGTTATGTAAGAATTAACGTTACTAAATGGTTTGATAGGAATTTTGTTAGTTTTGACAATAAATCGTAAGTTATAGTAAGCGATAGTAAGCTATAGTAAGCGATAGTAAGCTATAGTAAGCGATAGTAAGCTATAGTAAGCGAAAGTGAAACTCCTTTATCTATAATGTAATTATTTATCGATAGAAGATGAGAGTGAAGCAAAATATTGGAAAATATGAAATTTGTTGCATATTCTTGATATACCGGTTTAACTATAGAAAAATGGACATCCGGTACAAATATGTGTATAGAATTACTGATAGCTTAGTAATAAGAACTGGTATTTCTTATAACAGCCTACGGCTTATAGATATGTAATAACTTATTACATAAAATATCGTGAATTCAGAACATAATAAATGTGAAACATTTTCATACATTGCTTAACAGAAAAGGTTATTTAATATTAATTCAAACAAAAATAATAAAACTTTATCTCAAATAAACATTTATAGTATGCTATCATTATTTGTGATTTAAAACTACACTATAATTAGCAATTTTGGTCACGTGTTGGGCACAACTCGAAAACAATTACTTCTAATAAAATAGAAATATTTTTAAACGATTCGTAAAAGTGTCTGAAAATGGAAAGTATAGTAGAAATATAATAAATGAAGATTTTATGTGAAAAAAGCTAAACACAAAAAAAGTTGTAAAAAACACTTAAAATTAACATAACGTGAGGTTAAGAGCGACAAGAAATAAACGCATCACTCGATTGCATGAGTTTCTCTAAATTGATTTCAAAGCAAATCCTATTTAATTGCTATTATTGTGGTATTAGTGGTAAGCAATGCGTGGGAGGACTCATATCGTGAGCACCGAATTGTTTTCGGATCCGACCCATAGACCACTTCCGCTCAATTTACTCATTTCGTGATATATATTAACGCTTTTAATAGTATCTCTAGTTTTGTTTCATTCAGAAAATTATTTTTACGCTAAAGTCATCTCCAAGTCTCGTAAAACTCGTATGAATTCTTGTTTTTGATTTTCACAATATAAGGGGTACTTCACCTCCGAACTAATCAACAAAAAATAATCAAAATCTTCATTCATTTTTATACAATTTGTTTTTGTTATCAAAATAAATGATTATTAATAATAATAATTGCAAAAATCAATGCTTTAAATACATGTTACAGTATGTATTCTTTAAAAAAAATATATGAATCAAAACTTGAATGAAAAAGAAATTAAAATTCACTATCGATTAGATATTAAGCCTGAGTTGAAGTCAATGTTTTTGCAAGTGATTGGAGGGAAAACAGTCAAATAAAGTGCACTGTATAGTTTAATAGTATATTCACTGTATAGTGTATAGTAAACTAGTATATTCTGTATATTCTACTCGACTGGCATTTACAGCCAATTGCTTTGGGCTATAAAAGTGAGACAAAATTGTTGGTATGGTATGGTATGCGCGTGCAGTAAATGCAACACAAATGAAGCACAGGTGAGACCCTTCAGGTGCTATTGATGCCATACATGAGAGATGAGACGACTATGATATGTGGCCGTCATATACCTGTTACAGCCCTACAACACATACTTTACTACAGAGTATGAGCTGTCGTTTATTAACTTTTAAATGCATTCATTTTCCCCTCCATTCACTTGATTAAAGTTATGCACTTTTGTAGTATATTTTCGAGAGAGAGAGAGAGAGAGAGAGAGAGAGAGAATGTAAGCGCGTATAGTAATTAAGAGACAGGCATTGAATTCCTTTCAAACCTACTTTTATTAAAGAAACAAAATTCTGTAGAAAACTATTTTCTTTGGTTTAAAATATATATTAAGTGTTTGCCTCACATCCGACACATCCGCCCAAACCTTTGCTTTATATTTGAACTAAAAAGTGAAGTGAAAAAGTTTGTTAATTATATTTACTGAATATAATACCGTCTAATCATTACAATCCAGTCGTTGAACAATTGCTAGAATATATAAATTATGAAAAATACAATCAAGTGATCAATAGATTAATTTTGGACCGTAAAAAGAAGGATGTATTCAAAACTGTATTCAATATGAGTGTTCAAACTCATTTGGACGGTTATGTGGATGAGTTTTATAGGCATTGAGCCAATGGTCAACCGCAACAAAATGAGCCAAACCTGGCGTCTCATACTTTACAGTTAAACTGTAAGGCACTCATAATAAGCAATTATAAGCCTTAGTTTTGCTCGTTTATCATCTCCTAACAAAAAACTATATTATTATCGCTATATATATAATCGCAAAACAAAAAACATTAGCTTTTGTATAGATTAATAGAATAATAAGGAATAGTGTGTCCGCTCTTGAACTCTCTATACATACATAATAACAATATTGAGAATTAGTCTCAATTGCACTCAAAAAGAGGTGTGTTTTGCATCGACAGCACTGCTGCAGTAGTGTCTGTGCACTTGTTTTCACATATTATACACAACTTCTCTCATCTGATCTTATAAATTATAACTTTATATAATTTCATATTACATTTATTATTGGTATTACAGTATTATTGTCTGACATTTAGTTAGTTCATTATAAAAATCTCCACAAACTAAAGCTTTTTAATAAAATTGAAAGCGTAGTGCTATAACTTTTTAATGAATGACAGAATTTCAATATAATTTTAAATTATGATAATATTGACTTTATTTGATATTTTCTTGATTTTTAAGTACATTTTGCAAATTTCAAAACTTATGTATTTCATCCAAACTATCTTGTTTAATAAATTAGAAATCAAGTAAATTGTGTCCAATGAAATGTTTTTATGTTTCTCTGCAAAAATACATTAGTTTTTAAAAGAAACAAACTTTCAATAAACAAAAATTATAAATTAAACCAAAATAAAGTGATTATTTAGATTGAAATGAAAATGATTTGAAAATAAGATACGAAATAAATTTGATTGTAAACGAGAAAACGACCCAAAAGTCAATCTTTGTGTCGACTCTCCTCTGGTCCTCAATCTATAAACAAGTCATTCGTTTGACTCAAGGATTCAATTTTTGTTTGTCTTCCCTCTTAAATAATTACAAATAATTTGTTTGCTTTTAATTTATGAGAAATAAAAGATGCATAAAAATTTCTGTTAATTTTTATTTTGCCAATAAATGCTGTTTTTATAAATATTTGCATTTTATTTTATAGCAATAATTAGTTTTGCTTTAAACTAAAATGAATTGAATTCTCTCGAAAAGTTATAAATTATACTATTTTTCGTTAGAAATACTCATTAATATTGAGTACAAAGAGAGTAAAGAAAAATTGGGAGAGAAAAAGCTTTGAATTGAATGTTTAAATTTTGCTTTTTATTCAAATTAATAGTAAACATAATCTGATGAGAGAAATGCTGTAAACATTTGCTGATAATGTTTGGGTTATAACGTTAACACATATGGAGTTGTGATTCACTGAAAACGTGACGGATTCGCGTGCCATCAGAGGAGGGCCGGCACTCATAGTCACGAATATATGGATAATAAAACTTATAAAAAAAACTTCTCTATAATTGTGTGAACAGCAAACATAGCTCCTAAAGGGTAGACATCCTTCGAAACACACAATTATAAAACAATTTTAACTGCATTTAGATGTTATTGTAGACCACCTATTGTGGTGTTGAGTGTTATTCTTATTCAATCAAATAAAGGCACTATTTTTGTTGTTTTAAGTCTCAGCGGTTCCCATACTGTACTGTATTTCTTGCCTGAAGATGTGGTGCCGAGAGTAAGACAGTTATGACATTCGCGGCAATCATATACTTTGCTAATGTTTTATCATTTGTTTTTAATACTCTAATAAATAACATATTCTTCACTCATGTCTTGTTCTCAGTTCATAAGATCAGACATTTGTATCAAAAAATGAGTTAAACTTTGGAATAGATTTGAAACTTGAAAAACAGGCAAAATATGTGAAACATTAGAATTATATATTAGATTCAATTGCAATAATGGGATAATAACTTGTAATGATAGCTAATAAGACTCATCACAAACATGTAATTTAAAGCATTGATGGCATGGCTTCACATGAATTTTGAATCATTTAAATGGTTCGCTATTTTCATAAATCAGTTCAAATGTAATGTTGTATTAAATAAATCATTTACAGACAAACTTTACTCTAATTGTGACTCTTTTTTAAAGTTTTGTACATAAATCCACTCAAACATTTTATTACTATTTTATAATTTTTTAATCAATCAATTTTAATGTTAGATATTATTCTCGAAACAATTTATTTGAATTTTTATATTAATTTTTTGCATTCAATATAAAGTTTAATAAATAATTATATTGAGAACTTAATGTTTGGGTACTGTTTTGGATGACTATTTTGTGGCAATTTATGAGCAAATTTCTCAATGCATTTGCTTTAATGAAATTCCAAGAGTTTATGTTTGCTTTG
This sequence comes from Oppiella nova, assembly GCA_905397405.1. Lineage (NCBI taxonomy): Eukaryota > Metazoa > Arthropoda > Arachnida > Sarcoptiformes > Oppiidae > Oppiella > Oppiella nova. The sequence goes on along the minus strand of CAJPVJ010001597.1, from coordinate 64 downwards.
TATAAAACCATGAAATGATTATTTTGATTGATAACAACAATACCTCAAATGTCTAATCAATTTT
>CAJPVJ010001596.1:0-15796 GCA_905397405.1 Oppiella nova | reverse complement strand
TCCGCAAATCGTTGTAATCCATGAATTCCTGTCGGAATGCGAGACACAAACCATCATCTCTTTGGCGAAGCCATCCATTGAAAGGCCATTCGTTGGTAAATGGGATGCATATAAGGATAACAGTGCCGTGGCCAAGTCTACTAATCTTAATTTCACACAACCACTGTGCAAACGATCGCCCGACGTATCGGTGCCATCACCGGCCTGGACATGGGCTACGCCCTTGCACACTTTGTTATGAAGTATAATGTCGGAGAGTTTATAGACGTCCACTACGACACGTATAATAGAGTCCCGTCAAAGACCGTATTTATCAGCACGTGGATCAACTGCCTGCGCGATGTGGGCGCCGGTGGGGCCACAGTATTCCCGCGCATCAATGTGACCGTTTGGCCCACAAAATACTCGGCAATATTTTGGCACAATTTGGACAAATCAGGTGAACTCGATGTACAGACAGAGCACAGCGCGTGTCCGGTACTCGTGGGTCACAAATGGATTGATTGATTGATTGATTGATTGATTGATTGATTGCCGCAAATTTTTACTATCGTTGGGACACGAGTTTCGCAAACCATGCGATCCATACGATCGACAATCACGTCATCACATCCAATGAGACAAACGCTATAATGTGTTAATAAATCAAATTGTTTTTTTATAATGATATAATAATACAGTAATTCTATATATTATTTTGAAAATTCATTACCTTTTTGTAATTCAATGATTGATTTAAATGAGTAGTCATTTTCCATATAATTAAAAACACAATATATTAAGAAAACTTAATGATATAATAATACAGTAATTCTATATATTATTTTGAAAATTCATTACCTTTTTGTAATTCAATGATTGATTTAAATGAGTAGTCATTTTCCATATAATTAAAAACACAATATATTAAGAAAACTATTGAATATTCTCTATATTTATACACAAATTCTTGGAATCTAACAGAAAAGTAGTTTCATTTGACTGAAGGCCTCAACCGTTTCAAGTAATTAAGACTTGACATGACAGTCGTGGCGCACCGGCAGCCAACTGAAAGCATGCGAGCGCCCAGTGGTCTGTATAGGCGAATACGGGCGCCGATAGCGTGTTGGGCCACTAATTGATACCAATAGAACTGTCCCGAAGAGAGTCCTAGTTTGGAGCACAGGTAGGCTATCTGTACATTTAATTACAGAATTTTATTTTATAAATTATATTTTAGTTTTAATTTATAAGCTTGCATTCAATACAATTGTAAATTGATACAAGTTAAATTAAGTTTAATCTAATAAATCAATGTATTAATCGTTTTTTCAGATCTATATAGTGATACAAAAGGGATTCAATTAAATGAGTGAATGTCCACTCATTTAAGGGAATAAAGTGTTTATATTCTTCATTAGTAATGAAAGTCATGGCATACATGAGATAAACTAAAACAAAGAATTTGCATTCATTTAGCATATAATCCCTGGAATTGTATTCTTCGAGACCATAGTTGTGTCCAAACAGTCGCTGGCATTCAGTCGTGTAGTACTCAATGAACGACACAATTATCGACTCCAAAGGAAACCCGTTTTCAAAGTCAAAGTTATGGCCAATAAATGTCCCGAAAAAGTATCCGAAATCAAAGCAAGTTCTCGTCAAACAAATGGTTTCTATAATACCGGAGCACTTGTCCGCTGGGGTCGAGTCCATACACTTGTGGTCCTAAACCTGTTTGCGAGACCAGAGGCACTATAATCTGGGTCTTAAATCTCGGATTCTTGGGGTAAATGTAATCACAAATGTTTAGCTCGCCGTTCAGTCTAATGATTACTTCCGTGGGCTCTTGGGCTACCTTTCCATCACTAGTATTGTTGACGATTTGACACAAATAAGTCATATTAACGATACCTCCCGAGAGACGAGTGACAGTATGATGACAGTATATACAGTATGATATAGCTAAACTATTAATTATCAAACAAAAATTATAAAAGTCAGAATAAATTGGTTTTAAATTACAGAATCTGTAATATAGATAGTTAAACAGATATTAAAAATAGAAGTTTATTTGACAGTAAACAAGTCCTTTTTAATATTTATATAATCTACATATAATACTAAACTATTAAAACAAACCGACAATAAAGAGATAATTGGCGACAGATATGAGGATTAGTTGTGAGAACTCATAGGAATTGATGGGAAATAAGTCGAGACAATAGAAACCAATGACAGGACCCGACAGTCGNTATGAGGATTAGTTGTGAGAACTCATAGGAATTGATGGGAAATAAGTCGAGACAATAGAAACCAATGACAGGACCCGACAGTCGGCTAATCATTGACTCGATTCTCAATCTCTGTCTATAAGTCAGTGAACGAGTCATTAATATTGAGTACAACAATGGATAGCATTTGTGAGCGCTTTTCTTAATCATTGCCACCAGTGAGGTCACAGCGAAAAATAACACAGAATATAAAATACAAACAAACAACGCACAGAATTTAAACAATGGATTGGACTCTTTATTCTGTACTGAATATATCATTAATAAATAGCTCGGAATAGTTGTGTAATAGAAAATGAAAACAATTTTCGAAAAAAACTGATTCAACGTATGAGTGGTTCGTGTGATAGCGTTGTGTTCAACAATGGCTCGCATTAACCGTCCGTTGAGTCCATGTTTCGCACAAAACTCTATCCGACTATTGATTTCATCGAAACTGTACTTCAAATAAAGGGTAATTAATATGGAAATACAGGTGGAAATAAATGATATGGTGAATAAGTGAATAATTGCTATAATTGTAATAAATGTCCAAAATATAATAGATACCAAGGTGTAATTATAATTAGTGTCAAAGTAGGCCACAAATGTCATTATTATTACAATTAATGACCAAGTACTTGTAGATACAAAGAATAATGGAGTGATAAATAAATTCATATAAGTATTGAATATTAGGTTAATTTTCTGAGCATTTCTATAACCAATGGGTAAAACGGATCGTTTGTGTTTCATATCATTCATTACATTTAACAATAATAATTGGTTTATATATTCATAGAAATAAATGACCATGTTTGTCATAATGACAGACATAAAGGTCAAAAACCCTAACCAACCAGCAAGTTTTGAATTTCCCAACATATATGTCGGGTCACACAGTAATCTCTGAAACCAGAGTTCATTGGTACCATTGGTACTAGGTGATATTATTATAAACATTAAACATCTGATTGCACATATAAATGATATAATGTTTTTAATAATTATGACGACTAAACGCTTAATGCTTTTGAATCCGGACTCGTATTCATCGAAATCAACACAAATCGTGAAATACGTGTTTTTACACCACTTTTCCAACAGTGATACGGCATGACCAGGGTCATACCAGTCCTCTAGTTTAATAGCAAATATTTTAGTCAACAAATAAATGACAAGTGTTGACACCTTGGTGTTAGACTGTCGTTGGAAATAATTATTTGAATTCATTTTAAAGTTTATATAATATTAAAATTATAATCGAAATGATAAATAATGTTAAAATTAATTCCTAAAAGTTTAGAACTTTAGAAGTGATTAGTTGTTTAAAAATATAGTATAAAAGCAATTTATAAACTGACTTTATTTAGCTTCTCTATGTTAATGAAAATTATTATATAAATATAATTTGAATTATAAAACTAAGCAAACACAAAATGATTAATAATATGATATAAATCAGTGATCCAGAACCTTTAAACAAATGGTATATTAATATAGAAATCGATATTCAAGATAAATAATTGTAAAATTCCCGAAATGTTATATTTATACCTTATTTATAAAGGTTTCGCATCACTTATCTATTTTGTGTCAATATTAATTTAATGAGTTTTATAATAGAATATATTATTATTGTTAAATAAATGTACAATACAATTATAACTTTTGTTTGCATTTTGTTAAATTAAAAAATTAAACTTTTAATGAAAAACATATTTTTCTGTTATATCAATAAAACCCAAAACTTCCCAAAGTTTGTGTCAATTCATACACCCATACGACGAATGTCTACCAAAAGTCACTGCAAACAGATCTGGTGTTTACAATTACTCCTCCAATTTGATGATTAATGATGAAACTACCAAGGTATTAATATTTTCATTTGTAATAGTTCTATGAAGTATTACTATCAATATTAGTTGATCGCAAATGTTATGACATTCTTGTGGAAAATGAAAGCAAAGTAATAATAAGTTTAATACTTATGAGAAAAACAATTTATTAATTGATAACAGACTAGTGGAAACATAACAAAACAAAATATAAACATATAATGAGATAATATTTAAATAATTAATGCATTTCTTATATATTAAGAGTATTTGTTTTAGTCGTCAAAAGAGTGAATAGTATTACGAAAGACAACACAAACTAATCGTCAGTTTTGTTCAATAAGACTGAAGTTGTCGTCAATGTCTTGGATGTCGTGAAAGGCATTGAAAGTCACTAAACACTTGTCGTTTGGGTAGACAATCGTCGACCGGTCCGACGGCATCCCAACCGACACTCGGGTCCACCCCTTGGGCGGCCATACGATGTACAGACATATCTCTGATATGAGCCCTAATCAGTGTGACCAGATTGAAAATCAAAAATACTTGTATTTTTGAATAAACTATCCAAAAAATGCTTGACAAATACTTGACAAGTTTTTTTTTGTAAAATACATGCATGTTTATTCTTATGTGAATTATATTAAAATATTAAATTGTTATTTTTAAGAATTTCATGAATTGTTTTGAAAATCATTATTAAGTTAGTTTTACTGTCAGTTTGAAGTAAATTAAAATATAAACTCGAAAATATATGCCTGGTGCATTAAATAGCGTGTAATGTAAACTGGACTTAATTATTTAATAATTATAAACAGCAGACAATACAAATATCATAAATTACTGTATGTTCAATGTTTTAAATTCTGCTATGTACAATATTAATTACCAAGCAAACATTTAAGTAAATATAAATTTATTTAAAATTAGAGAAGTCAAAGAGATATTAGAAATAGGAGTTTACTTAAAGATTTTAATATTTATATAATATCCCCATATAATACTAAACTATTTAAATAAACCGATAATAAAGAGATAATTGGCGACAGATATGAGGATTAGTTGTGAGAACTCATAGGAATTGATGGCAAATAAGTCGAGACAATAGAAACCAATGACAGGACCCGACAGTCGGCTAATCATTGACTCGATTCTCAATCTCTGTCTATAAGTCAGTGAACGAGTCATTAGTATTGAGTACAACAATGGATAGCATTTGTGAGCGCTTTTCGTAATCATTGCCAGAAATGAGTTGAAAGAGAATAGTAACAAAAAATATAAAATACAAATAAACAACGCCCAGAACTTAAACAATGGATATGACTCTCTATTCACCACTGAATATATCAAGAATAGGTAGCAAGATATTGTTGTGTAATAGAAAATGAAAACAATTTTCGAGAAAAACTGATTCAACGTATGAGTGGTTCGTGTGATAGCGTTGTGTTCAACAATGGCTCGCATTAGCCGTCCGTTGAGTCCATGTTTGACACAAAACTCTATCCGACTATTGATTTCATCGAAACTGTACTTCAAATACAGGGATATTAATATGGAAATACAGGTGGAAATAAATAATATGGTGCATATGTGAATGATTGATATAATTGTAATAAATGCCCAAAATATAATAGATATCAGGGTGTAATTATAATGACTGCCAAAGTAGGCCACGATTGTCGGTATTATTACAATGAATGATAAAATACTTGTAAGTGAATAGATTAATGGAGTGATCAATAAATTCATATAAGAATTGAATATTAGGTTAACTTTCTGAGCATTTCTGTAACCAATGGGTAAAACGGATCGTTTGTGTTTCATATCATTCATTACATTCACAACTAATAATTTGTTTGTATATTCACAGACATAAATGACCATGCTTGCCATAATTATTGACATTGAGGCCAAAAACCCTATCGAACCAATAAGTTGTGAATTTCCCATCATATATGTCGGGTCACACAGTAATCTCTGTAGCCAGAGCTTATTGGTACTATTGGTACTAGGTGATATTATTGCAAACATTAACGATCTGATTGCACCTATAAATGATATAATTTTGATGATAATTATGACGACAAAACGCCTAGTGCTTTTGAATCCGGACTCGTATTCATTGAAATCGACGCAAATCGTGAGATAAATGTTTTTACACCACTTTTCTAATAGCGATATGGCATTACTAGGGTCGTACCACTTCTCTAGTTTAATAGCAAATATTTTATTTAACAAATATGTCATAAGTGTTGACAGTTTGGTGTTAGAGTGTCGGTGGAAATAATAATTTGCATTCATTTTCAAGTTTATAAAATGTTAATATTATAATAGTAATGATAAATTATGTTTGAAATTAATTATTCAATAGATAACACTGCACTAATATTTGTGTAGTTATAAAATATAAAAGTAAATTATCAACTAATTTGTAAGTTTACATTGCTGTTTATGTAAATGAAAATCAATACGAAATATAAAGGCAAATCTATATATAAATATAATTTTAATTACAAGACTAAGCAAACACAAATGATGAATAATTTGATATAAATTAGTGATCCAGAACCTTTAAACAAATGGTATAAATTCAATATTCCTATAAATAATTGTAAAATTTCCGAAATGTTATATTAATACCTTATTTATAAAGGTTCCGCATCACTTATCTATTTTGTGTCAATATTAATTTAATGAATTTTATAATAAAATATATTTTATCATTAAACAAGGTTTGCAAGCAATGCTATAGAAACCCACATTTACAGTTAAGCTAATATAGAATTGATTATATTTTCATAAATTATAAATATTTATCGTTAGTCAAAATCTATAAAATTATGTTCTATCACAATTAAAATTGCATTTTGCATTAGCTTTGTAAACTTAAATTAATTAGAAGATAGGGGACGACTTGAAAGGGAAGTGCATGATAGGGGAGGGCAAGAATGTAAAAGCTTAAAAGGACAGTGCAAGATAGGGAAGGGCAAGAAAGTGAATTGCAAGATAGGGGAAGGCAGTCAAAGAAAAGGCTTGATAGGGGATTGCATCAAAAGAGAGTGTTTTAAAGGAGAGTTCATTACTTTAAGGGGAGGTCTTGAAGGGGAATTGCAAGATAAGGGAGGGCTTGAAAGGAGTTCTAGATAGGGGAGTGCAAGATAGGGGAGGGTTTGAAATGGAAGTTCAATATAAGGGGGCAGTACAGGTTTACATAAATATTTATTATCCAATTTGGGGTTTCGGGTGGAGTTCCTTAGTATTATATATACATGTGGTACTACAATATAAACTCGACCTTTTATGATAGGTGCATTATATACAGTATGTAATGTACAGTAGACATTATTTAATCAATATAAACAGTAGACAATTATACTGTATCATAAATATCATAAATTATGTGCACTGTATTCAAAATTTGAAATTCAGATCTGCCATATACAATATTAATTACCAAGCAAACATTATAAAGTCAATATAAATTTATTTGAATTTACAGATAGTCAAACAGATATTTGAAATAGGAGTTTACTTAAACATATTATAATTAATATTAATTAATATTATAATTTATATACTTATAATACAACTTAATATTAAACTATTTAAAAAAACCGACAATAATGAGATAATTAGCTCCAGAAATGTATAATAATTGAAAGAATTCATAGGAATTCATAGGAAATAAGTCGAGACAATAGATACCAATGACAGGACCCGACAGTCGGCTAATCATTGACTCGATTCTCAATCTCTGTCTATAAGTCAGTGAACGAGTCNGTCGAGACAATAGAAACCAATGACAGGACCCGACAGTCGGCTAATCATTGACTCGATTCTCAATCTCTGTCTATAAGTCAGTGAACGAGTCATTAGTATTGAGTACAACAATGGATAGCATTTGTGGGCGCTTTTCGATACCATTGCCAGCAATGAGCTGACAGCGAAAAGTAACAAAAACATTAAAATACATCCAAACAATGCACTTAATTTAAACAATGGAATTGACTCTCTATTCTGCAATGAATATATCGTTAATAGATAGCTCGGTATTGTCGTGAAATAGATAATGAAAACAATTATTGAGAAAAACTGATTCAACGTATGAGTGGTTCGTGTGATAGCGTTGTGTTCAACAATGACTCGCATAAGCCGCCCGTTGAGGCCGTGTTTTGCATAAAACTCTATTTGACTATTGATTGCATCGAAACTGTACTTCAAATACATGGCGATTACGATGAATAAAAAGGCGCCGCCACATAATAGGCTATATAAATGAATAAGTGCTATAATTGTAATAAATGTCCAAAATATAATAGATATCAGGGTGTAATTATAATGACTGTCAAAGTAGGCCACAATTGTCGGTATTGTAAGAAGAAATGATGCAATGCTTGTAATTGTATAGAATAATGGATTCATAAATAAATTCATATAAGTATTGAATATTAGGTTAACTTTCTGAGCATTTCTGTAACCAATGGGTAAAACGGATCGTTTGTGTTTCATATCATTCATTAAATTAAAAATTAATAATTTGTTCGTATATTCATAGATACAAATGACCATGGTTATCATAATGACTCCCATAAAGGTCACAAAGCCTATCGAACCAAAGAGTTGTGGATTTCCCAACATATATGTCGGGTCACACAATAACCTCTGTAGCCAGAGCTTATTGGTACTATTGGTACTATGTAGTAATATTGCAAACATTAAACATCTGATTGCAAACATAAATGATATAATTTTGATGATTATTATAACGACTAAACGTCTAATGCTTTTGAATCCAGACTCGTATTCATCGAAATCGACGCAAATCGAGAAATACGTGTTTTTACACCACTTTTCCAACAGCGATACAGCATGACCAGGGTCGTACCAGTTCTCTAGATTAATAGCAAATATTTTATTCAGCAAATGTATGACAAGTGTTGACAGTTTAGTATTAGACTGTCGGTGGAAATAATCATTTGCATTCATTTTAATGTTTACAATATATTAATATTATAATAGTAATGATAAATAATATTTGAAGTTAAGTATTCAACACATACTACTGCACTAGTATTTTAGTAGTTATCAAATATAAAAGTACATTATCGACAGAGTTTTGTTGATGCTCTATGTAATTGAAAATCAATATACAATATAAAGACATTTCAATGTAAATAACATTAAAATATTGAACTGGCATTTTGTAATATAATTCTCATATTACTCATAATTATACCTATAATAAAAACAAACAAAAATACTATTATGAAATAAAATGATATACTAAGTTATGGTTTTAAGCTATTAATTATGATTAACCATGCAAAATTACGCGTAATTTATTTTTGGCGTAAATTTACGCGTAATTTTACGTAAAATTACGTAATTTTACATTTTCCCGTAATTATCCGAAAATAAGCAAAAATTGTTATTAAAATGGAATATCAATGGAATCGACATCAAAATCACAGCTCTAATTAGTTATACTATCATTTCAATGTAAATATCATTTTCCTGATCAAAATCTGAAAAATTTGAATAGATTTCATCAGAGTTTGAACTATTATATAGAGATAGAATGACAATTAATTTTTCCATACGTTTATTATCCTTTTGTTTAACATTATTTCAAATATTTAACAACAATTAGCGTTTTTAAACAAAATTACAGACAATATATCTTATTTTTTCTTGAATTGAATTTTACTATAATTGAATGTTACGTAAAATATTTTTGACAGTGTAAATTACGCGTAAAATTACGTAATTTTACGCTGTAATTTACGAAAAATTACGCTCCATGCAACCTTACTCATACATAATGATAATGTTTTCATATTATATTAGTTTACTATATTTTTGAAAATAAATAACATTAATTTTAAACTTAATATTTATATAATTGTTGTTATATTCTATCAATATGTTTTTATGATTATTTTTATTTATTTTAAGTTATCTATATTTTAAGTTATGGGAAACAAATTTTTATTTGTTATAAATTATAAACCAAAATAATAGACCTTATTCTATATGGCTTATTGTGTATTAGACATATTATGGTGAATTCAAAACAGAGTTTACAATGAACTATATAATAATTATATTAATTCCATGCATTTAAACTTTATTAAAACTATCATAAACTCATTTAATCAATGCTATGTGTATGGTCATAAAACAGTATAAATTAAAGTTATTAAAACTCTCATTCAAATATGTGACAGTGAAAGCACCTTGTCAATACCGTATAGATGTTTACAAACCTACCCTACTTCTAAGTTTCCACTATTTCTGGTGTAACCAATTTAATAAAAATGTTATAGGTATTGTATAAGTACCTGGAGGGTATTGGAACGGTAGATGATGTAGATATTAGGCTATCTTATTAATAAACCATATTTATAATGCCTGGTTCAGAGTATTGAGACTTGAATTATGGTATATTTTGTTTAATTTTAATTATACTACTTATTATTCGGATTAATTTTATACATATAGTGATGTATAATTGAATCAAAATGGCAAACATGTTAAATATATTTGTTCACAAATTATATTATATAATATCAATCTTTTTAAAATTCATCACCTTTTATATTAAAATTTAAAAAAAAATAATAATTTAAACATTTTACGCATTAAATAAGTTTTGTTTTATTAAAATAATGAATAAACAAAATTGTACCGCAACATTAATGCATACATTTATGAAAATAATTTAATTTGCAATCAATATCTAAATCATAGTATCATGAATATTATTTTAGAATTATGGGTAAAATTAGGAGTTTTTGTAAAATTATTTGTGTCATCATAAAACCCTCTGTCCCTACATTCAGTGATACAGCCAATTTGGAAAGCCTACAGGGCACCGGTAGGTGCTAGTAAAACATCCAGGTTATCATTAATCTTGATTATAACGGACACCTCACATAGGGTAAGCCAACATCGATAGGAATGACTCACCATTCAATAAATAATAATATTGCCCCAACTAGCTCATTTAATAAACATTTTAATTGTTAACAACCAAGGTGAACAAACTTTTCAAATGATCTACTACATAAATTATTTTTAAACTTATTTTTCTGAAACATTTGTTTAAAATAATTATAAAAATAAATAAATGTTTTCATGAAGGTTAGGGGGCTACGAAATATACCCGGCCATTGCACTGAGTGGTACACCCCTTCGGAAGGTCTCAAAAGCACCGGTAGGCGATATTAGGACAGAGAGGTCTAGGATGTCGCTAATCAGGAGTGAAGCTTATGTCTTGATAAAATTGGGCTTACCGTTGGATTGGTGCCAAAAAACAATAGTTGGAAAATTTTTTATTTTGTTCTAGCTCTATTCTACGATTTTTAATGCTTAATAAACGACTACGCACCCTTTTGTCAAAAGCTTTATAACACCAGTGCCTAACAAATAGGCAAAGTTGCACATTAATTCATGAAATAGTTGTGAAAACTTTATATTCTTGTGGTTTATACTTAACAAAATAAAATATTTTATTAAATAATGAAATATTAGAAAACACCCAAAATATGGATTATAAAACCATTTCCTTTTGCACTGAGATTTTGGTTGAAATAGTGATAAACCAATTGAGTGGAGATGACTGTCAGCCCCACTTACACGCCATTCACGGGGTATGGGTTTACTTAAATCAATAGTTTTAGGCATTTCTATAGTGGTTTACTAACTAGTAAAATTAATGTATTAAGTACAATATGATATAATATTATCGAAATACAGTATATAAAATATTGCAGTATCACAGCTTATGTAGCTATAATTACTGTTATTCATATGCGTTATTGTGTAACAGTTGATGGATTGGTTGGCAAACTGCACTAATCCCTTGGAATGTTACACAACCCCTACTCCCTGAGCGGATATATACGACTGTTAGAGTAACAGTCGGGGCTTTTAGGTTGGGTTCGCGCTGTTGAGCACTTCTCTCTCAGACAAGTGCTCACAACTCCTGTTGAGCCGAGGAATAGGACTTTTGTTTAACTATTGATTATTATAATAATAAAGACTTTGATGAGTGAGTGTATTATCTCTAGAACCCCTTTAACACGAGCAACACTAGCGTCGGCCGTTTGAGTGGCCGCACATACGGGTGCCGACTGACTGATTACGCGTATAGGCGTACAGGAGTGTGATTATGAGTTTAATGTATTACAGGTAAGACTCGTTTCACGCGCTTAACTCCGGGTCGCGTACAACACGCTAGACCTGCCACGTTGCAATATATAAAACTGCGTGAATATCTCATTAATATATTTTAAACTTGTTGAAAACTATAATAATATTATTATTAAAATAATTATTACAAAAACAGTATAATTTATGTTTAAGTTCTTGAAATGTGTCTAGACTTGTACAAAAAGGAACAATCTCAAAATCTGGAGAAACTTTCTAGGAATATTTCTCAAGTTTCCGGAAATATTTCTAGAAATAATCTTTCAACGTCAGGCCCATGTTAATTATTGTTAAGTATTAAATAATTTAAAGTATATGGTGTTAATTGTGATTTACTAATTAAATATTAATTATACATCAATTATATATATAGCACCCCCTATTTTGATGTTTAAAATAAATTAAATTCATAATAAAAATTATTTTACAATTTAGTATTTAATAATTTCTTAAATAATTCATTGATGGTGCTGTATGTTAATTGATAGTTTTAACAGAATTTAAACAATTATTTTAAGTATTTGATTATAGAGAATAATGTTTAAATGTATTTATTCGATTAACCTAACAAATTAGTTACATTGTAGACCAAGTTTAAGTATTTTCAGATTCTGATTATTTAAAATTATAATGCTATTAAACTTGTAAATAATATAGGCTTGATAATATAAATTTATCATGGGCCTGACCATGCTGTATTATATAATGAACCTAATATAATCTATGACTAAATTAAAACATTTTATTTATTTTTGTAATTAAAATTATAATGTAAATAAAGTTATAAAGTATTTAATTAATTATATAATAAATGCTAAAGCTAAAATTATCTAGCTATTTATTATTATAAACACTACTGTGATTTTAATTTACAGTACAGTAAATGCAGTTATAATAAGAATCATTAAAATTCTAAATTAAAAGATATAAATTTATTTTAATATTAAGATACTGTATGTTACTTTATTGATTTTAATTGAATTATAACTCAAGTTCTTGAAAATTAAAATCTGATTAGTTTTACTTATAATTTGGTATTTATTTTGTTTTATAACTCCATTTTATTTGATTGAGATCAGGAAGTTAACCCACCAGTTTACAAAAAATTGCAAAAAGCCAACTATACAGTTTAATGACCTTTTTGGACACACGATTTTAGTAGGTATACAGTCCATTTAGGAGCAAATTTCAAATAAAGGTCAAATAAATTTTTCATATTTTTTCAGAGGTTCGCACAGAATATCAACAAAATAGATAGAGGGATGCTGTAATGAAATGATTTGATCGATAGAAAGTGTATTATGAATTATCACCAGAGGTTCTAGGTCATCGGACAATGTCATATGATACATCGTTGGAATCAGTTCGATGAGTAGGTGTAGAATATCACTTCTTAAGCTGAATCTGCTGATGTTCCTCCATGGTCAACAGAAGATAATTACTTTAAATCTAACCAAGATAGGATTTTCTAAACATGCACATCGAGCTGATTTCAACGATGTACCACATCATATCTTTGGCTGGAATTAAAGTAATTATCTTCTATTGACCATGGAAGAATATTATCGGATCCATCTCAAGAAGTGATTTTCTATACCTAACCATCAAGCTGAGTCCAATCATGTATTATATGATATCCGATGACCTGGAACCGATATGGTGATAATTCATACCAGTACATTCAATCGATCAAATCATTCCATTACAACACCTCTATCTATTATAGTTCAAAAGTTATCACAATATCAATATTTTGTAAGTAAACACTTGTAGGTTATATGACCCGTAGGTCAAAATGCCCATACCTTATTTTCATAATTTTAAATGTCACATTTTATAGAATAAGTTGGGTGACCAAAATTTTAAATATTTTGCATACTGTTTAACTGACCTATAAATTTCCCGTTTACCTACTCCTGCACACTATTCCCTTTTATCCAAAATTTTAATTCAGCCCTAAACATACTTCCTTCCAATACATTAGTAAACGGGGGGCTACCAGCGTGATTGAGATGTACGCATCAAAGTATATTGACGTAATTTATGTGCACATAAATATATTTCCCATTAATACCAGATTTCTTTGAATATTCAGCGTTTGTATTGATTTAAAGTATTTGAAACACACTTACTTAATGTCTCAAACACATAAATAATTCAAAAATAAATTTTAATAAGAGTTATACAGGGTAGCCTTTAATTAACGATACCATTTTGATTCTCGTTTATTTGAACTTTCCATTTTAATAACAATTTTTGCTTATTTTTGGTTAATTACGGTAAAATGTAAAATTACGTAATTTTACGTAAAATTACGCGTAAATTTACGCCAAAAATAAATTACGCGTAATTTTGCATGGTTATGTATGAGTAATATATAAACGAATATTTTAAACGGGTGTGACTAAAAACCCAACATTTAAAAACCAACAGAAATAAAACCAACAAATTTAAAAAACCAACATTTTGAAAAACCACCAAATTGAAATAACCAACATTTTAAAAAACCCATATAATATAAAATAATAGTGAACCACAGTGAGCTAAGTATACTTGTATGTAAACTGTAATCAATACATAAACATACAATAAAATATATAATTTTAAAAATAAATAAAGCTATATAGTGTTATAATTTATTATAAATACTAATACAAATTATTTGTCCTACATACATTTTTTATTAAATATATGAATTTAATATTACTATAATTATATTATTTTAATAATTATAAAATAATTTGCATATTACTGATTTTTGTGGTCATATAAATTGATATTTTGTAATAAAATGTAAAAAACTGGTTATTTAAAAAATTGTTTTTTAAATAAAATAAAGAAAATGCCATTTATTATATTAATTTATATTATGTTGGTTTTTTCAATTTGTTGGTTTTATTTCTGTTGGTTTTTTAAATGTTGGGTTTTTAGTCACACCCATTTTAAACGGCTATTTAAATACAAAAATTATTTGGTAAACAACTTAAATACAGGTGAACAAATTAGTTCAATTTTAAAATTTACATTTTTAAATATTAATACAGTTTAGTTATTATGAGTATTTTGCTATTATCATACCATACTTAATACATTAATTCTATTATTTATTAAATATTAATCAAAATGCCTAAAACTATTGATTTAAGTAAACCAATACCCCATGAATGGCGTGTAAGTGGGCTGACAGTCACCTCCACTTAATTGGTTTATCACTATTCAAACCAATATCTCAGTGCAAAAGGAAATGGTTTTATAATCCATATTTTGGGTGTTTTCTAATATTTCATTATTTAATAAAATATTTTATTTTATTAATTATAAACCACAAGAATATACAGTTTTCACAACTATTTCATGAATTAATGTACAATCTTGACTATTCGTTAGGCACTGGTGTTATTTGTACAACCATAATAATTATGGCGAGTATATTTTATTTAATGTGCATATTATTAAATTATTATAACTATATGAATGGTATAAAACCCTCGCATT
>CAJPVJ010001595.1:0-15799 GCA_905397405.1 Oppiella nova | reverse complement strand
GACACGGTCTAAGACTTGTGGTCTCCCAGTAGTTGAGTCCTAATATTAATGAAAGGAATTAATTAAGAAAACAAAAACAAAAACAAAACTAATTGTAAATAAAATCTCAATTCATTCGTATCATCCACTATAACAGTAAAACTAATCCAGTTCCTATTTCTTTATAATAAACCATCGCCTTCCATTCCTATGCATAACTATCATATATTTCTGGTAGACTTTGTTCACTAACAAAAACCAATAGACATACAGTAATACTAAAGTAATTATACAGTACTATAACTTTATAAGCAATGAGTTTATTATAGAAATAATATGTTAAATATAATTAAAAATCAGAAAACATTAACAAAATTAAGCGACAAAACAAAACACACGGCAACTAATTGACAAAAATCATAAACTATCGGACTTTTTGGGGGCGACGGGTAACAACTGGGGGTCGGATTTAGTGAACTTATAATTGGGAGAAACGCGTCTAAACCTATTGCCATCCGGATCATCATTATAGGCCTGTGCCGGCTCACCCATCATATACTTCTTACACTTGACCACCGCCAGCACCACACACACCAAGGAGTCACAAATGGCCAGAATCGCCGTAAAGACAAACCAATTGACGTACGCTATCATGAGAGCGCCCATCACCAGGAACTGGAGGAACCAAATGAAGTAGAATATGGTTTCCATGAGAAGCCACGGAATCTTATAAAACGTTTCGATTAAATGAAATAAATATAGCATTAGAGTGAAGAACTCGACGCTCAGGGCTATGATACACACGAATATGAAGTAGTAGTACTCCATATTACAGGCCGGCCTCCCGTCCCCCTCGACCCCCGACTTTTTCGACAGCCACTCCTTGGTCTCATCTTTCATACTCCTGTCCTCCTGTGAATCCTCGAGACGCCGGTTATGCATCTCATAACAGCCCTCCATTAGCAGCACTACTATCACCACAAGAGTTGTGACCAAAATGAAGATCTGTTTATAGGCGGTGCAGCTCTTAATGGCGTTACAGTCGAGCCTCACTCTACGGAACCGTCGCTTCGATGGTGTCTTAATGTCTTCCTTCGCTCTCTTCTGATACCGGAGAGGAATGTATTTCTCTACCCGTGCTTCGGGTGTCAGCGCTGTCTTCGAGTCTTTCACTGACATCTCTATGGAGTCGATGGACTTGACTTTGGTTTGCGATTCAGTTTTTAGCGATTTCTTGACACTCTTTTCCCGATTGCTTTCGGACTTCATTTCATTCACACCATTGCTATTAGTGTTAGTCTTTGAGTTGGAACTCATTTTGTGGATTAAATTTGCAGATAATTAGGCGTCAAATGTCATACAATATGTGCTGCAAATTGAATATAAAATCTATAATAATATTGACTTTTGAATACAAAATCATACGTTTATAACCGACAAAACAGTCACTGAAGTCAGTAATTGACTCTTAATTCAAATTCAATTATTAATAATAAATTAGAAATTATTTGGAAAGGATTTGGAAATGATATAAATTTGTTTTATATTTAATATTTATATTTAATTAAATCCCAATTTTCTTGTTCCTGTATTCTGTTGCAAACATACCTGTTATTAAAGTCTAATGAATCATTAGTAATGATCTAAGACCTTTACATAAAAATTGAGTCAATTATCTAATTGCTATTATTTTGAATATAAACCCAATTAATTTCATCATTGAGTTTAATCTAACGGTTATATCACATAATTTATATCCGACTCGAATAGAAGTTTTCATTGAAGCACTCAATGAGATAATCCTTGTATAACAACACAAGGTTTGGAAATAAAAATAGTGACCAAAAGTGGTCCTAAAATCTGAGGCCCACTTCAAAAGCATTACAAATAGCACTCAAATTGTGTTCATTTCAACTGATTTTTACTTTTATTCAAACATTAAATCAAAATTAAGATTAGATTTGCTTTTCAAACGGTTTTGTATTTCAATTGATTTTTCTAAATACGACTATAATTTTGAACAAATCCTTTGATTGGAGTCTTCGCGAGGGGAACGACACCTCACTCTTCCTCTCCTCCGGAGTGCGATCTCCTTCTCCTTCTTCGTCGTCCACCACTTCTTCCTTTCGGATGGGAACGCCTTCGGCGTCGACCCCCAGACCGGGAGCGACCCTTTCGGCTCCGACCACTCGAACGGCTTCTTCGGCGATGCCTCGACTCTATGACCTGACCGCCCGATCGCACCGGAGATGTCGTCTGCTCTTCGCTCGACTCAGAGATGACTGCGATTTGACTGCGAGTTCTCATAATTGAAGCAAATTTTGCAAAGAATTTGTGGAGAATTTCAGTCACTTTTCAAACGACTAATGATTTTGTATTTCAAATGAGATCTCCTTTTATAGCATTCGTCGGAAACAATGATTCAATTCCCGCACTCTTTGGGCTGTAATTCAAGTAATCATTTTTGACAATAAATTCAGAGAATATCTCGCACTTAATGCAAACTCAATAGTATTGAGTCAATACAAAGTCTGTACAGATATTACAATTTGTAATTTACATCATTGAGACTATCATTGAAACAAAACCTAAACTATCATTTAATTTGAAATAACGGTTGAAACAGAAATCCATAGAAAATACACTCTTTTGTCGACAACTCTTGTATTTGTGGGAACCAATGGACACAATATGTTATTATCTGTGGTGTTGCGGGTGTTGTGGTCTCTGTTGTCGGCCACCATTCAAACGAAAGGATAACACATTACAAAAGAGGAAAACCCTTTCCCTGATGCGGACAATCAAACCCCCGACCCCTCGCCGGAAGTTCTCAGGGAAGACCAGTCCTAAAGCGATGACAGAGAAGGAAATGACAGACATATATATCATACCCGACAAGACCTACAAGACATTGGATGATGTGCTGCGACGGCATAACGTGTCCGTAGACTTTACGAAATTCTTAGGCGGGGGTAGCTTTGGGAAGGTATTTAAGGCCATACACTTGACTGTGGGCTCAGAGGCACCCATAGCCTGCAAACGCATAGAAATCCCGGTGTCAGGAAAGGACAGGAAGAGTAAGAGGAAGCGCGAGAGACAACTGCAAGACATTAAGACAGAACTCTATACACTGGAGAAGCTGTCGCACCCAAACATCATCCAAGTGTTGGACCACTTTATGCTGATTAAAAGGCATCCCAAGACAGGCTCGACTGTGAACCGACCCATCTATCTGTACATATTCATGCACTTCGCCCCTAACGGCACACTTCTAGGCCTCCTTCACAAACACGGGGTCTTCGATGAGCGGGACTGCTGTAAGTTCTTCGCGCAACTCCTGAGTGCTATGGACTACATGCACAGCAAAAACATCGCGCACCGGGACCTCAAACTGTCAAACGTGTTGCTCGACGACAACCTCGACTGCCTCGTCTCGGACTTCGGTTTAAGCAAAGTATACGTCGAGACGGAGCCGATGGGTATCGAGACGTTTGAAGCGAAGACCTGCTGCGGAACGCCCGGCTATATGGTATGGTATGGTATGATATGATACTGTAATGAGGTGGTGGTGCCTCCATATACAGTATATATACATATATATAATAACTTAATTTAATAATTGTTATTTAAGATATTTATTTAATAATTTATATGACATACAGGCGCCCGAAATACTGGCCGGAAAACTGGATAAGAGATCTCAGTTGAGTTACAACCCATTCCTGGCCGACGTCTGGGCCCTCGGAGTCATGCTATTTCAAGTGAGTTTAGTAATTTATTAGCACCATGTTTAGTTTATTACTAATTAATATTTATTTATTCTAATCGATTTAGCTGTTCAATGGTAACATACCGTTCCCAAAGGACCTTAAGATCGGGAAAGTGATTCGACTCATGAATAAGAAGGCGTACGACTGGTCCTCAACGAACCCCAACCCTCCGAGCCATGGCCTCCGTATGATAGTTAAGCTGATTTTGGATCCCAACCCCGACACTAGGCCTACAGTGAACTCGTTGACCACTAATGCATGGATTGTCGCCGAATTGAAGCACGAAAAGGAGACACAGACAGAGGGACAGACCGATGGAGAGACAACCGACGCACCGGTGGATAAACGAGAGACAGTCGACGATAAACACAATAAGAGTCCCAAAGAACAGTCCAAAGGGAAGCCAAAGAGTCCTAAATGAAAGCCCCAATGAGTGACTATGTAATGACCACCGATAGTCTCCACTCATATCCAATATATTATAATCTTATGTCTAATTTTGTCAATTCGTTAATATTTTTATTCATTTGTGATTTAAATCAACACATTTTATAAACACATAAATGTTTTCTTATATCTCTTATAGTTATATTCATCTAAATAATAAACATGACTTATTTATTATAAACTATATTTATAATTAGGCTTAAAATGCTTTAGAGTCTAAAGTTTAGAGTATCCACTGTTAGACAAATTTAAGATCTGCTAATATACCAGAAGTTTCCACAACTTTCGGGTCATTCCTGTCTATATTGACTCGGAAAGGGATGAACGAGTGGGCGCATAGACTTAATGTCAAATGACTATTATTCATAATCATTTAGTTATATTGAATTATATGCTACCAAATTTAAACTTGTTTTTGAAATCCAACTAAATATGACAGCGAAATAACTTGATTTACTTCCTTAACATTGAATTCAACCCATTATAAGGCATTTATAGTTCACAAGTTTTTTATTTTTACGGTATTTGTCTTAATATAATTAATGATTCATAAAATGTATTTATATGTGCTTTTAATGGTAATGCCGTTCATTTGTTGTGATTCGCATAAAAATTTAAGTAATTTCTGATTCAAAAATAATTTGTACTACAATTAACACTAAATTAAAATTTATTAACAGATACTATGAATGAATTGGCAGTTGTGTCAAACGACTGGCACTTTAATCCCAAGTTGAACAAATACTATAAAGTATTTACCGGTCATAACGTGGACTATAATGAGGCGGAATTCATATGTCAGACGTGTTTCACCGAATATTCTGTGAAGAACTCATCGCTGGTTACTATAAATTCATGGTTTGAACAGAAATACGTCTATAGTTTGGCTCTGATGTCGATGACAGACAAAGTGATGGGCGAAGCCTTTTGGGTCGGAGTCACTGAACTTCTGTGAAGAACTCATCGCTGGTTACTATAAATTCATGGTTTGAACAGAAATACGTCTATAGTTTGGCTCTGATGTCGATGACAGACAAAGTGATGGGCGAAGCCTTTTGGGTCGGAGTCACTGAACACGACGATAGGGTCCAGTGGACGGACACCTCGGCAACTGTGGACGAGAAGCTATATTATGACAATCTATTCGACGAACACAACTGTTTGATGTGTACCGCGAGGACAGACAGGTGTGGTCTTCTGGATCTGACCCGTGGATCCGATCAACACATGTCTGCATCCAATCGCTGGAAATTCAATGATTGTGACTATAAGTACGGATTTATTTGTCAATTAAATAACTAGTTAATGTAGGTTTGAGTGCATTTCAGTGTCAGTTCGCACTCAAAGTTGTTTATATATGCACTTTTGGATAATTGAATTTGTATTTTAATTATATCCGACAATTCATTTCATTTCTTGACTAAAAATTTTGTACCAAACGCTCCTAATGTTATCATAAGCTCTCAATGTTATCATATGCTCTTAATGTTATATAATAAATACTTTAAACTAAAGAAAGTTTTTATTATTTTTATTGCAAGTTTAAGTACGATTTCATATATTTTATATACGGTAGATGTATCGTTTTTTCTAATAATTGATTGTTTAATTATACAATTATCTCAATTACTAATAATTAATTTCGGAATCAAGTCAATGTATACTAGTACTGTATTAACTTAAATGATTGCGTAAATTATTGTATAATTTATTGCTAATAATAAAACTTTAAAGAAGAGCGGACTCTGACAGTCATAAAAAATTAATTTAATTATTATTATGTCTCATCTTATGATATGATATATTTCCATATCAATTGTCTTCAGTAATAATCGGCGTAAACGGGTGTATATAAGATGTGTTAGATTTGATTAAACAATTGTGTCAAACAATTATGAGTTGTTTTATTCTCAAAAACTTAAGGACAACCAATATTTTGACTCTTGAGGATCGGTTTGATTACTTTCTCCGCACTTTTTACAAATCATTTGTCATCACTTTATTTATATCTCAAGTAATTTATCTCAATTAAAGAGTTTGACTTATTTTCCATAAATTCCTGAAAACTTATCGTTCAGTCAATTATGAGAGCAAAAACTTCATCATTTGAGGGGTAAATCAATTCAATTATAATAAACACATTTTTATGAGTATAATAATTGGTTATATAATTTATTAATTGCATAAAAATCAATGTGTTTAGCAAGCAAGATGATGTCCACAAAGAAGTGGACACCAAATCCGATCCACCTGTTTCACTGTTTCAATTGGTTTGTATTTTATAAAAACTTTTGTCTCATAAATGCTTTACTAGTAATAACTTAAATAATTTTAGTTAAAATTTGCGTCAACTTCTGATAAACTACTGATATTTATCGGAGCGTTTGGGGCAACTTTGGGAGGCATATCATGGCCAGTGATGACCATTTTGTTTGGAGATATTGTCGATGTATTTGTAAACTACGAGTACGCTTATTCACATGGTTTTAATAATAGTGACATTACATTTGATGACTTCATGAATAAGACATACCTATTGAGTGGTTCCCTATTAGTGATCGCGGTATTGTTTTTTGTGACAAACTTTTTACTAATCATGTGCTTCACGAGAGCCGCTCACAACCAGATCCACACGATTCGAGTCAAATATTTCACATCTGTATTAAAACAGGAGATCTCATGGTTTGACTCGAGACCGTCCGGCGATTTCGCGTCAAGGGTTACCGCGTAAGACATGATTTGTTTTAATAGTTGTGTCTTGTATTCAATTATTTCTTCTGTCAGTGACTTGAAACGAGTTGAGGACGGAATCGGAGAGAAATTAGGCTTTGCTTTCTATCACACCTCCGCTTCCGTCACTAATATAATCATTGCATTCATCTATGGCTGGAAATTAACTCTTGTAGTGCTGGCGATGGCACCACTTTTAGGGACCGCCACCGCAATCATGACAAAAGTTTGTAATTTTTTATTAATTTTTAGTAAAAATATCTAATAATAAATTGACTGCATTTGTGAGTCCAGGTTCAGGCGACGTTTGCCCGCAAAGAGACCGAATCGTATGCCAGCGCAGGAAATGTCGCTGAAGAAGTAATAAAACTGCCATATTTAGCCATGATAATATTCACCAGATATTTTAACCATTAAACCAATTTTAACCAGGTAATATCCGCCATCCGAACCGTGTACTCATTCGGTGGCGAATCAAAAGAGATCGACAGATATGTGACAAACTTGAAGCCGGCGATGAAAAGTGGAATCCGAAGAAATTTCTTGACGGGTTTGGGAACGGGTCTCATGTGGCTGTGTCTGTACTGTGGCTTTGGTCTCGGCATCTGGTATGGCGTCAAACTGATCATCCTTTCGGAGCAGAATAACGACGACTTATACACAATCGGCAAAATGGTTATTGTCTTCTGGTGTGTGACCGGCTGTGGTTGGAATCTGGGATACATTGCACCACATCTTGAGGCCATTCAGATCGCCAGAGGAACTGCTCGCTCAGTGTTTGACATCATTGAGAGACAACCATTGATTGACATCTCGTCCCAAAAAGGAGAGAAAATCAAAAATAATTTTGAAACAAATATTGAGTTCAAAGGCATTCACTTCAACTATCCTTTGAGACCAGAGGTTAAGATATTAAATGATTTCAACTTAAGAATAAAATCTGGAGAAACGGTAGCACTTGTCGGGCCATCCGGTTGTGGAAAGTCTACAATAATTCAATTAATTCAACGCTTTTATGACACAAATAGTGGAGACGTTTTAATTGACGGCAAAAGGATTAAAGACTTAAACGTTGAATGGCTTCGGCAACAGATCGGTGTTGTGGGTCAGGAACCGGTGCTCTTCGACACATCCATTGCCGAAAACATCCGTTTGGGGTCTAAAGAGAAGACTATATCGAAAGAAGATATCGAAAGAGCCTGTATTGAAGCCAATTGTCACGAATTTATAGATAAATTACCGGAAAAGTACGAGACATATGTTGGGGATAAAGGCGCCCAATTGTCAGGCGGACAGAAGCAAAGGATAGCCATCGCCAGGGCTTTGATCTCAAAGCCAAAGATATTACTCTTAGATGAGGCCACCTCTGCCCTGGACCTACAAAGTGAGCATTTAGTGCAGTCAGCACTCGATAGGGCCAGTAAGGGGCGGACAACCATTATCGTAGCGCATCGGTTGTCGACAATCATAAACTCGGACCGAATTATATTCATAGAAAACGGGAAAGTCTTGGAAAGGTATGGTATTTGCATTTTTAATTAGTTTCAATAGCTTAATTAGATTTGATATGCAGTGGCACTCATGCAGACCTCATGACCTCAAAGGGCGCGTACTATAGGTTAGTGAACACACAGAAGAGTGAACCAAAAGACGAGAAATACGACAATCAGTTGGAGACAAATCTGTTGAAACGGTCCACGACTGTTGACAGCGATCCCAACTCATTATACGGCAAAGAAGTCACTCAAGAGGTTCCCAAAGAAGAGGAGATTCTGAAAGAGTTCTCTCAGATGAGACTTTTGAGGTTATTATGGATCGATAAGATCTATATTGTGATCGGACTGTTATGCTCGACACTGTTTGGTCTCAATGTTCCCGCCTATGCCTTCATATTTGGCTCATTAGTCGATGTCTTCGCCACAAATCAAGACCACGACGTCTTGTACAACGAATCTGTGATATATGCCATCTATTTCGTAGCGTTAGGCGCAGGCATTGCCGTCACCTCTATAACTCAGGTAATCATTAAAATCAATCATTATAACCCAGGTAATCATTAAATCAATCATTATAACTAAATTTAAAATAATCAAAAGTTTTATTTTAACATTTTTAATTCGTAATAAATGGTACCATAGATCTCAAGCTTTGGTATTGCGAGCGAAAGATTAACAATGAGATTAAGGAAACAGGCATTCAGTTCAATACTGAGACAAGAGATCGGGTGGTTTGATCAGCAAGAGAATAGCACCGGGTCCCTTTGCTCTAGATTATCGTCTGATGCCGCAAACATACAAGGAGTAAGTGCAGTATATTGTATGTACAGTATCACCATTAATATATACCACTATTGACAGGCATCTGGATCCCGAATGTCGGTTATATCGCAGGCTGTGTCCACATTCCTGGCCTCCTGTATATTCGGCTTTGTATTCAATTGGAAACTCAGTCTATTGACACTGGCTTTCATGCCATTCATTATATTCTCGGTCATGCTTTCCATGAGAATCGTCTCAAAGCTCTCGACCACTGATAAAGAGGCCACAGAACAGGCCTCAAAGATAGCCATCGAAGCCATTAGTGGTATTCGGACTGTTGTTTCACTGAATCAGGAAAAATATTTCCTTCAAAAATATACTCAAGTATTGGACGACAAAATTGGGTATAAAATGAGTGTTTTATGAAATTTGTTTTAATTATCACTTAATTTATAAACCAAAAGACTGGCCAAACGGCGGTGCATTTGGAACGGCTTAGCCCTGGGAGTGGCCGAAGCCATGCCTATGTTCTCATACTCGGCTGCCTTTCTATACGGAGGTATACTCGCCTCCAGGGGTGAGATTAAATCGGGTGACTTTTTCAAGTGAGTTTCAATATTTAACATAAAAGTGTTGCAATCCGTAAAAATAAATATCATTTTCAAACAGAATAATAGAGACAATGATTTACGGAGCGATGGTTATCGGCCAGAGTGTCATCTTTACGTCCGACTACCAAAAGGCTAAAATTTCGGCACAGAATATGTTTCGCCTAATAGACAGACAACCATTAAATCAAACCAATAATAATATCACACCTAAAGAGAAGCCAAACGAATGCTTAGGAGAGCTGTCCTTCAGAGGCATTCACTTCTTTTACCCGAATCGCCGAGAAGTCAGTGTTTTGAATGGCCTCTCATTTAAGGCCCGAAAGGGAGAGACAGTAGCTTTGGTTGGTTCCAGTGGTTGCGGGAAATCCACTTCAATTCAACTGCTCGAACGCTTCTACGAGTGTGCTCAGGGCAAAATTGTAAATAAGCTTACAGTTTGACATAAATGAAAATGTACTGTATAGTTTTAACACAACTCTAATACACTTCAGTTGTTGGACGGGAATGACATCAGAAATTTGGACACACAATGGCTTCGGTCGCAAATGGCATTAGTATCTCAGGAACCGATTCTTTTCAGTTATAATATCAGAGATAACATCGCTTATGGAGACAATTCTCGATTTGTGGCGATGGACGAAGTGGTAGAGGCGGCCTCCAAAGCAAACATTCATGAGTTTATCAAAGACCTACCGCATGGGTATGACACTAACGTCGGCAATAAAGGTACAGTACTTGGAAACAACTTGATTGTAATGATTGTAATAGATTTTGTCTATCTCCTAATCGCTATATTATTCATAAACTAAAAGGCACTCAACTGTCTGGGGGTCAAAAACAGAGGATTGCGATCGCGAGAGCTCTCGTAAGAGATCCTAAAATTCTACTCTTAGACGAAGCGACCTCCGCTTTGGACTCCAACTCTGAAAAGGTTTGTAAAAATAGTTTACTTTTTAAAAATAAAAATTTTCTATAATTTATGAACAGTTGGTCCAAAAGGCTTTGGACGAGGCCTCTAAGGGAAGGACGTGTATAGTGATAGCCCATCGGTTAACAACTATACAAAATGCCGACAGAATTATAGTCATGCAAAAGGGGGTCTCCATTGAAGAGGGACGACATCACGAGCTCTTAGAGAATAGAGGAGCTTATCATCAGTTATATAGCGTTCAAACGGAATGAGCTTGATTAAAACACTAAAATTGTAAAAAATCTAAAATTTATGACACCTGTAATTTTCAAAAGCTTACTAGTTAATAAGTTACTAGCTGTAATTAAATATATTATAATTGAAGTAAAGTATTAAATTTTATACAATTTGAAGTACCCGTACACTTGTTATTTATAACATAATACTATACCGGTATATTATCAAATAGTTATATACCGCAATGAACTCATAAAGCATTGTATTCAATTCTGACTATTGTTTAATATCTTAACTAGATTAATTAATAAGTCGTTAATATTTTACAATTTATTAATTAGGCTTTAAAATGAAAACAATTTCAATATTTATTTATTTGTAAAAATGCACATAAAATGCAATATTTAAACAAAATATGAAATAAAATTAAAATTGGGTTCAGACTAAAAAATAATAATAAATTAAATGACAGGTGTTTTTGTAAAGACTAGATATTCACTCATTTTATTTGTTATAGTTATTTATATAAAAGTGAAAAAATATCGTTTAATTAAAATATTTACTGTTGGAAACCAGTATATGAGCCGTTCAGGGATGGGGTCCACCAATAATAGTTATTCTCGTAATGATAATTATCAGCGCAAGTGTAAGCCTGTTGTCCCCCACAATATTCTACCTGATCCTATATTATCATTTTAAAACAATATTATTAGAAATTCAGACATTATAGACAAAATAATTTACAGATAATCTCCACAGACGTGTACACGAGCTATCATTTGGGGTATAATAGGGTTGAGTTGTAGTCGTATTGGATGTGCCGTTAATCTCATTATCCGGTGTCGACAATACAGACTGCAAGTGTGCGATATAACGGATGGCCATTCTGTACCAATTTATAGCATTTTATTCATTTTATAGTTAACCAAATAAACATAATAATTATGTTGCATTGTACCGTAGTATTATAAAGTTTTTTGTACTGGTAACTTTTTTAGAATAAACTTATGCTATTTCAGGATTTCATAATAGTAATTTATTATTTATTACAAATCGGTCTATACAAGCACAAATACAGTATTAGTCTAATATAGTCTACTCCAATACTATTAGATATTATTATTTGTAAAAGATACTAGAATAAAGTTCAATAAAAGCATAGACTACTAGAATATCTTAACTAGCTAATTAGTTAATATTTGTATTCCCCATTATTATTATTTATATTAATGTCAATAAATTAGTAAGAGTAAAATACCTGAGCGATTCAATTTTGGACAGTCGTTTCCCCCGTGGTTTAAGACAGGGTAGTTTAGCCCGGAGCGCATCAAAAGCCAAATTCATGTCTCGCATACGAGTCCGCTCTCTATCGCAGGCACTCTTCCTCTGCTCCTCTTTGGTCATCGAAGAGTGGGCTCCCCTTCCCCTCAGAGATCGGGCGTCCGGATATCTCTGCTGTCTTTCTGTGGCAAAACGCGTGTAAAAGTTGTAATCATTACTTAATCCCACTTTGGATGTACTGCTGGTCTGAAAGTTATTAATATTGTTTAGAGACAACTGTTTCCATGAGTTGTAGTCATTGAGTGCCGAAGAAGTTTGTTTTACATCTGTTGTCTGCAAAGTGTTTGTTGTGTTCATTGAGTGATTCAATTCATGATTCAAATATGGTTGAGATCTGTTGTGCGAAACCTGTGTCTGTGTCCCAGACCCAGGCTCATCCACTGCCTGACCGTTGATCTGTTGTGACACATATGATGCCAATGCCAGCGCTGGTGAGTAGTCATCCTCACAGACACTCGACTCGAGTCGGCTTTTCTCATCCCTCGAGTCACCCGTATTTAAGTCTGGATTCAAGTAAATGCTTTCATTAGTCCTGTAGGTGTCGTGTCTGATGGGCTGATCCCAGGCATCGGGTGCTTCCATTTTAGTCAATGTTATCAAATGGCATTTCCCCGACGAGTCCTCCTCTTCCCGGCACTCCATATGCCTCTCATTCATGGTCTCGTCTTCACTCATGTATTCATTGGTATTCACATTATCCATGATATCATCGTTATTTGAGTTGTTGTCAACTATGGACTCGTTTTGAAGACAATTATCATTACTTTCATTGGCGTTCATACCATTCGTATTGAAGTCATTGCTATAATCACTGCAACTCTTATCGAAATTAATTTCCATTTAGTAATTCAATTATTAGTTTACACAAAGCTTTTGTGTTTTATAGCAATAGTTTATAGTATTCAACCGTTTAATATAATAAAATTAAAGTTACAATAATTTGTATAATTTTTTGAACATTGAGTTCAAATTGAAACAAATTTTGCGGTGAAAAATAAGTTCAATTGAAGTTCATTTAGTATATAAAACACATGTTAAGACGCTTTAATGTTTGCCAAAACTTTTTTATTTCATTATATATGTCTATTAATTAAAACATTTATTATAATAATCGGAACTTTTAATAATTATATGAAATGAAAGCTAAAATATAAATATAAAAATATAACCTAGCATAAAAGTTGTGCTATAAAATAAATGACTATTATTTTGTACTATAGGTAAGCAAACTATGAAAAAGTATTTGTATTCATTGAAAGACTATTTGAATAGTTATGAAAATGCACACAAAATACACTGATATACGAAAAGTTAACAAAAAAGAGCAAAAAGAGTATTTGAAGTACTTGTTAATCATGACATCCAACACATGCGGTATATAATAATAATTAAATACTAAAAACCCAGTATTTATAATATTGTACCGCAAATGCAGCTGCAATTTAACGGTTCATCTCTCATGTCATGTCAGATGTCAAACGATTTGTCCCTTTTATTGTTTACTAACTTTACATCCCTGTGTCGGACACTACATACGGTGTTTTGTCTAACTATTACCTGTATGTCTACTTTAGTATGGAAACCAGTACTACAATAGACTTACTGCTCGTTAATAGACTAACTTTCACAACAATTCTCTATTCACATGAATATACGTTTAGCCACTCGTTGTGCTCTCTATTATCTCCTCAATCTATATCTCATTATCTTTTCATAATTAGTTATAATTTATAATCTAATAAATACTTTGTAAGTCATCTGCTATTAGAAATTTTTGATGAATAAGTTATACTTTCATATTCAAATTAGAGTACATTTAGTTAAATTAGCAAGCAATATAATTGTGAAAATAAAGTAATTTATTGTGAATTTTCAGTGAAATAAACGAACAAAAGAAATAAAACATAATTTTAAGAAAATTTTGTAACTTGAATAACAAATCAATTAGAAATAAGTTATAACAAAACAAATAACAAATATAATTTAAAAATTTTGTAAGTCCTATATTAAATAAGTAAATATTTATATTTAAATTAAAAGTAATTTTGAGAATTAAACATTAACAAACATTGTAATAATTTAGAAAATAGGCTAAAATACTGTATTATGACATCAAATTGAATTTGGTCTAGATAACCCGTTAAATAATTTTAAGGTAGAAATGTTTGAGGGAATAAAGTTTGACTTTTTTGAGATATTAATTAAAAGTAAAAGTAGGGAATAAATGACAGAATTTTGTAAGTTTTGTATACAATGTTAAAGAACTTGAAAAGGTTTAACAGTAAAAACATTGAGAGAGCAACTTTTATAAACATTAGACATAACTTTCACTTTAAAACAATTAAAATGAGCCAGTAATTAATATAATAATTGATACTAATTTTGTTTAACATTAAATGTGATTTGTTTGAAATGGTAATTCTTATGAAAAGTGTGTCTATTAAAAAATAATTATAATTATAAAATATGTGTACAATTTATGACTAATAATGTTGAGAACTATTTTATAAATGGCAATATTGGAATTAAAATGAATGTATACTGGTGTGTATTCAATTAAATTGAGGTGTAAAAATACTTTTAGATTAACTTTACAAAAATTTAATTTTCTATAATAAATTTATAATATGTAAATTATAAATTATTATTATTATTAGAAATTTTGAGCTTTTCAATGGCTGGGAAGGAAACCTAATTTAGTAACCATTTGTTTGAATTGTTTTATAAAAATACATTATATTTCTATTTCTGAGTCTATTTTAGTAATTATTTACAGAATATATGTCTTTCGTGGAAATGATGCAAATTATGACACAAATGAGGAAATAATACAATGAATATGATTTGTATTGTTAGTTGTGATTTGAGGTGAGATTAATGTAATCCATGAGATGTTAGTATTTCTATCAATCCGTTAGTTATAATGAGAAGTAATGCTTCAGTTTGTGAACTTGCTCATTTATAACTATTTTTGCCGACATCTGCAATGATAGCAACGTCTTCATAGTCACCACTTTTACTCACAAATTGCTTATTAAGTCTATAACTACCCGATTCATCATTACCTCCTCCATAGCCTCCTCCACCGCCTCCACCATAGCCTCCACCACCACCTCCTCCATAACCACCACCACCGCTACCACCGCTACCACCATAACCTCCACCACCATTACCACCACCATAGCCGCCGCCGCCGCCTCCCGATCCGCCGTAACTGCCTTCACCCGAATATCCCCCTCCGTATCCGCCATCGCCTCCCGAATCGCCGCCGTAACCACCACTATCACCACCACCATAATCTCCACCTCCCATACCACCCCCATAGCCGCCTCCTGATCCGCCATATCCACCACCACCTCCTGAGCCGCCATAACTTCCACCACCTCCGCCACTTTTGTATAAACTCCGGGGCTGTTAGGTTGAGCGCATCCACTGCCAAATGAAGTGATCCCCTGCAGAATCCAGGCGCCATTGGCTATCTGGCAATTAAGTGGCCCACCACTATCACCCTGAAAA
>CAJPVJ010001594.1:0-15800 GCA_905397405.1 Oppiella nova | reverse complement strand
TTGAACCTTGGATTAAGACATAATCACTACACGTCTCATTGTCATGACTGCCAATATGGATGTCATCCATGGCTACAATGAGACCATTTTTAGAGGAAGTGGACATTTCGACTCTCACCACACAATCAGTTTCATTCAGATTCTGTGATTCATTTGTATGTAAATACAGAATCACAGGAATAGTCGTCTCAATTGCAGATTTTCTTAGAGTAATTGTTTTGGCGTATCCTTTGTTGCAAAAGTCAGTATAAAAGTCGTCTAAAAACAGGTAAAAGTTAGAAGAAAAATTATATTATAATTTAACACATTAGCAAGGTATAATTACGTATTTCATAAGGTCCTGATTGAATGGAACCCAAACTGAATTCAGACTTCACTTCATCTGTAAATCAATGAAAATGTTTTGGTATTCACTGTTAGATAATTATAACTGAAATGAGTCTCACATTTGGGATCAGAAGTCAGACAATGTGTATAACCGAAGACCACAAACGTTAACAATAATAAGAAATACGAATTGGTTTTCAACATATTTAGCGCAAAATTGCTTTCAATTTAATCACAACTATAATAAGATATGAATTCAAATCACAATAATAATTAGATGTAATTAATCAACAAAATAATTAACAGAGAAATTGTTATAGTATTGCAGTTTTGTTTTTTTGAAGTGATAAAGCAATCAAATATAATATCGGTTTCTATAACTTTATTTAACCCTTGAACACAGTGAAAACAATTTTATTGAAATACATTTTCACATAATATTATAGCATTTTGAGTGAGCTTTTGATTAGATGTATGATTATTAATAAACTATTATAATTTACTCGTTGCAACTTTTTATCGCTAATATTTAGCAACCAACTATTACAGTATAATATATTATATAAATGTATTGCATCAATCATTGAATATACCATTACAATTTATTATTTGTAAATAGGTAATAAATAAAATAATATTAATTTATTGTTAAATGTAAAAATTATTCCAGGTTTGAACAAATTGTTGAAACTCGTTTATACAATAAAGATAAAATATATTTAAACACCATTTATAATAATAAAAAAATTTCTATGCAATATTAAACCTATAATATATACACTTTTTACAAAATTCTATATAAATATATATATATATATATATATTAAATAAACGAGTCACACATAAATACATAGAAATAAATAGAGTATTTATCATAGTTTAATATGTGATTAAATGAATATCGTTTTTGGAAAGGCTACTACAAAACTCCAATTCTCATATAATAGTGAACATAAAATATTTCTTTAACTTACCTTGGTCGAGATATTTAAAATATTCGATCTTCATTATTTAAAGACATTTTGTATCTAGTACTATAATTGTTATTAAATTACCTATATAACCCAATTAAAGTTTATTTAAATTGTTTATTAATATGTGAAAAAGTAAAACCTCTACCTAGAGATATTTTATTTTAATATTAAATAATATACAAAGCATTACATTATCAAGTTTACTAATGCACTATACATACAATACTGAACAGTAGTAAATATACGAAAAATAAAATACTTAACATATTAATCGTATTGATTAAATAAAAGTAAGTTAAAAACGAGACCAATAATTATTCAAATATGATATTAATATGATTGTGTTAAATATTTTTAATACATAGCCTTAATGAAAATTATTAACCTGATTCATCTCTCTAATTTCACAAACTTTTAACCTTATTTCTGGTACTTTCAATTTTTACTACATTTAATAGTAATTATTGAAACTTATATAATTGTTTAAATTATATTTGTATAGATTCATTAACTATACTTATTATACAAATTCATTGCCTTAATTAATGATTATTTTGGTGATTTTATTTTTAATGTAGTCAATATTTATATTAAATTGTCTTGATGTTTTATAAATGTTTTTACTTATTTTGTTGATAGATGTCATATCAAATTGAATAAATAATTCATACAATTGACTATTAAAGCATTTATTACCAGAATTTTATCATTTATTTTAATAATAATTTTTACTACAAATATGTCTAAAACAGAGCATAAAGTTATGTACAAATTATGTTAAATATTATATTAATTATATTAATAATTGTTATATTAATTAATTAATCTTATGAACTATTACCACGGTATTTCAGTGATAATGAGTTCAATGAGTATTATTTGGTAGCGACTGGAGTATAGAAAAACATTTTTCAATTAGTTTTTCATTTACTTTAAAATTAAAATCTCATATAAATTGACACAAAATATGAGCGAGATAAACAAATAAACATAAGTAGAATTAATTATGCGATATATTTATAGTATATTATATTTATATATAATATGAGTATTAAATACAATAATAATTATAGTAATAGTAAAGAGTATTATATGTATAAAGACATAGAAACTGCTGAATGAATGCATAAAACTAACAAAAATACAAAAAACTAAATGATTTTTTGGTGTGTATTCACTAAATAGATGTGTTTTACACTTAATGACATGTAATGTATGTATAATAAAAGTTTTTGCGACAATTTAAATTGTCGCACAAAAAACTTATTATTATTTAACACTAATTTTTATTCACATTTTCCCCGCGATTTAGATAAGACTTTAGATTATAATTAGTTTTTAACTGTAATTAATGTGTGGTATTATGTATTAATATAACTAAAAATGTCATTTGTATGAACTATTGTGTGGTTTTTTGTTATACAAGTATTAATGAGAATTACATTTCAAATGATAAGTATTTTTTCAGTGAAATATAGAGACATAAAAAGCAATTAAAATTCACAGAATATTCTTTATATACACGAATAATATGTATGTTTTAATTGATTTTTGTAAATAGAAGTTATTATTTAAAATCTCATAATAAATAGACAAATAAATTTAGCATGTGAAAACATATTTATAAAAACACTGGACCAAAAAAATAATGGGAATGGGAGGACAGGGATACACAACACGCTCTGTATATAATTCTATAAAACACTCGCATATCCCCACAATTAATGACACAATTCTTATCACAAAATTTTAATGTGTTTTTGTTTTTTGTATGAAATCATAATAAAAATGGAGAAAAAACTTTTTTCCATCAAAAACTAATTTCTCGTATTTTAACGACAATTTAGATCTCATTTGGATTTATATATAAATATCTGAATAAATGTCGAAAATGTGTTTTTAATGTCATTTTTTTCTGAAAATGACATATCGATTGATAATTTGTTTTAACGATTTTTTGAGGGGAATTCCCATTAATTATAACCAAAAACTTTGATTCCGTGATATATCCATATAAATGCAAAACACACGCTAAACATAATAATTAAACAGAAAACTATTGAAATAAAAAATAAATAAAATTATAAAATAATGTTATTCTCAATTTACATATGAATTACTAAATAATTAATTTTTTGTGTAGTAATTGTTATGTAAAAGTATTAGTAAAATAAAAATCATTACAAATAGTATTCAAACTTTTTTTAGAAACAGCATATTATATACGAGTGAAACAGTAGTTTTTAAGTAGTAATTAAATTTTAGCAAAAAACATAAATGATTAATATATTCATAATTATATGGAAATATTGTCTAAAAGATTAAAAGATTAGTACAAAAAGAGACTATAATCTGATGGATATAATGGTAAAGAGACTGTGGATGAGAGCAATGGAGAGCACACTAGGATTCAGTTGACTTTTTTGTTTCAGCAATTGATCTTGGTTAAATCAATTACCGAAAGTATCTAAAAAGTAGTTGAAGTTATTTTTGTTGATTCTATAAAATTGGTGATTAAGTTAAGTATAAAGAAATTGAATGACAAGTGAATTATGGGTGTAAAGAGTTTTGGCAATTGTTTTGTTGCAAGCATTTTCCAATAGGCTATTAGACAATAGGCTATCATATATATTGTAATTGTTGAGAATATTCTGCAATTCTATATACATGTGGATAATATTATACTCAATATTATGTCCAAACATTTTGAGATTCTGTTCCTAACTTATAGATGTCTAACTGTCCGGAAGTGTCAGACATAATAATTGGCTAATTTATATATCATTAGAAATATACACAAAATGATTAAAAAACAATAAAATCATGTAAAGCTTATGACCAAAATCATATCAAAATGTATTAAATAACAAAACTTTATATAAAACTCGTGACACCAATAGAATTGGCTATAAATACAAAGAATAATCTGGAAATACATATATAAAATTTTGTTATTTAATACATGTCCCGATACTAATCCTAAATTAACATATTAAAACTTATATAGATTAAAAGCATAAAAATTAGTCCCAAAATAAATTCACATCTAATATACAGTTATATTAATTTATATTAATATCAACACTGTATAAAAACCACACTTTCATATTTGTACTGTTCATTTGCAATCCTGATATAAATCCAATTAATCCCAGACTAAACCATTTGGATATATAATTCCTGGCTTATTGTCACCGCTAAACATAAATAATCAAAAAATGAAAAAATGAGATAATTGTATACATTTCTATTAGTCGGCATAATTTGAAACAAGGTGTCTGTGTGTGACATAAAGTGTAAAAATAATAAAAACACATTTAATATAATGGATTAAATGAAAAAATAAATGCGAAAAAATCACAAAAATGTGTTAAAATGATTAATTCTGTCGACCAATAAAAGCCATAATTCTTGTCAAGAATATTCCTATTTATAGTCTATGTTAGCGAATATTCCGGACAAATATGTATATTTGTGACAATATTGATGCTGCTTTTTACTGTTTGTTTGACAAACATGTTTATATTAATGCTATTTAGGTATGAAGTCAAATGTGACCCAAATATAACTTACATTAATATATAAATGGCGTTACTTTTAGCAAACATTTATACATTAAAAAATCCAAAATGATTTATAGATTAAAATCTAGTCAACCAAAACACAAACTCGGTCCTTTTCATAGCCACACGTGTAGTCAATACACAAAATGGATAATTAGAGTCAAAATTTTATAATAATATTAATTCACAGTATAATTAAAAATCAAAAGTTTTGTCTCATTTTGTATACGTTTGTCTCAATTCACACACAATTCTCAATGACTAGTCTTTTTATCCCAATTGTATTTCCCATTAATAATAATATACCACTAATTCTCGTGGAGCACCGGTAGTATATGCTCAGTCCATCATCAGTCCACTACCGGTGCCCCCGGAACTCATATATCATTTATATATATATAACACATTATTCGATGAATAGATTGAATGGTAGGGCCGGCACCGGCTCCGGGATGGTCTCGAAACTAGCGTCGGACGTCTGGTTGAGATTCTTGGCGTACAGTCGACACGTGATTCCTATGGCTATGGAAGTGGCCGGGGATTTGAATCGTATGGCCACGAAGGGTGGCATATAGTCCGGGTGCCCGTCGTATGGGAAGTAGTATATGGGGAAGCCTTGGGTAGGGGTGTACTCGATGGGGCCCATGTTTTCCTGGTCTACGATCGTATTGCCTACCAATGGATATAAATTTAATTTTAGTAAAATTGTAATTAACATATTTTTATTCTAATAAAAATATTCTAATATATTGTAGTTTACATTTAATTGAAAATATTTTTAAAAGTATCAATGATTTATACAAGTTGCAATATACAGTATAGTATATTATCAGGAACCAATCTTTATCTTTAATCAAATTAATAAGAAATAATAACTTTTTATAAATTAATAAACTACAGTCTCTAATAAGATACCATTTAAATAAGTTATAAAAATAGAAACTATTATAATCATAATATATTCATAATAAAATTTACAATACGGTATATAATTTATTCAATTAAAATGTCAAAACTTAATGTTTGATTCAAATTTAATTATTTCTAAAAAATAATAAAAGAATTTCCAAGAATTAAATGTCTTTTTTTCTATCATTCAATTCCATTAGTTTGCAAATAAATTAAATCTTATTTTTACTCTAACTTCTGGCCTAATATTTGTTTCTTATAAACATTTTGTTTTTTTCCGACGACAACACAAAATTCAATAAACACTCGTTATTGTGAACACGACTCTAATACCAATCATAACTATAATTAGAAATAGGATTTAGAAATAATATACACTATTTCACAGTAGATATTATAAGCCCAATAATATGAGCTGGCTAAATCTGCGGTATTAGCAAAAGTAAAAACACAATTAATTTGTATTGAAAACTGAGATTTTTATACTCAATCTCTCTATATATAGAAATACTTTGAGCTACCAGTGCTCTATCAGTTATAAAACTACCAGCGCTTAGCAACAGTTCGTATCGTATTTTTGGACGACTATTTCATTGCCTGAATGTGGAAATGGATTTTCTCCATATATATAAGAGATACGGCATAGGGATAGGGATTGTGGAGCACTGGTAGTCTTGACTTTTGCGATCAATAATGAAATTGTTGTGAAATTTATTTCTAACAAATGTTTAATGCTTTTAATTAAATACATAGTGTATGACCAAAAGAATTTAGAAATATATTCTTATTTTTATGTGTATTTCATGAGAATATTTAAAATTCTTGAAAATATTTGGAAAGTATTTCGTAAAAAGTTATTTCAGTAAGAATTCAAAATATTTTTAAAAATAATTTTTGGAGAATAGTTTTGCATAGAAATATTTATCAAAATTCTTAGAAAATCAATTAACTTTATATAAGATGTTAATAATTAACTAACAAAAATAACCTAATCTCAATGAATAAGTTGATTAAAATATTAATATCAAATACCTTATTACCTAATACATTAATCTCTTACATGATAAGTAGTAATAAATCACAATTAAATTATCATTGTTTATCAAGCTAAAATAAATTCTATGATTAATATCTATCATTCAGTTAAAACATTATAGTCACTAACTCTAACTAAAAATAGCAGAATATTCTAATGGATGCCTATGAGGTAGACACACATACTTCCCATAAAAACAGTACAAATCACACATACCTTTACACTCAATGAAAACCATCCGCGATGTCCGGGAAAACTGTCGGAGGGTTTCTGGCAATGAGTTATTACTGTAGAAGTCCTCATCGGTGTACAACTCGGGAGTCCAACCGCTTATGTTATTAAACTGTAGGAACACACATGGGGTGCCCGTGGCGTACCCATAATCGCCCTTGGTACATTCGGGCGCTATCGTGCGGATGTCAAACAGACACTGAGTGCCCGGCTTTCGCTCGAACCCGGGTATGCATTCCGACACGTTTTTGGTGCGAGTGTTTAGCTCCGGGTTGTAGTTGTGCACGAAGTCGTCCATTTGACGGACCAGGTCGGGCCACACTCTCCCCTCGTAGGGCATACCCCCGTGACGGAACTGTAGTAGGTTTTGAGGGCCGTTAGGTTTCGGTACGAGTCTAATGTAGCGGTAGGTGCTGTCCTCATCCCACTAAATATGAGTGAATTAAATGCAATTGTTAATATTTATTATAATAATTTATTAGATTGATTTTTAAACCAGATACATTTAAATGTTTAAGTGCATGATTATATTATATTTATTATATTATTTGAAAATAATTT
The DNA here is from genome assembly GCA_905397405.1 of Oppiella nova. Taxonomy (NCBI): domain Eukaryota; kingdom Metazoa; phylum Arthropoda; class Arachnida; order Sarcoptiformes; family Oppiidae; genus Oppiella; species Oppiella nova. The sequence goes on along the minus strand of CAJPVJ010001594.1, from coordinate 8,199 downwards.
TATATTATGAATAAAAATAATTTATTGTGATAAAAGTTTCTCATGATTCAGGATATTTAAAGTATTGAATTTATAATAAGCTTAAATGCAAAAATAGGATTTTAAATTGAGAAAATAATTTCAATCAAAATATGCAAAGTTTTGTAATTTTTAAGGAGAGAATATTCTGTACAAACATATAATGCAATAATATTTCTCAATATCTCCCACTCTTATCTGAAATATAGAAATGATTTTTCCAGAGCAAAGATAATTCACAAATAATATTATATATGAAAAGTTAATTTAATTTTTATATGAAGTAGTATTTAGGTTAAATAGGAGTATCCATGACATTCTCAATGCATGCAAAAACCTTAATAATAGCAATCATACAGAATATATTTGTAGCATTATTATAAGTCATATTAAGTGCAACCCTGAGCATCATATATTATTTATAGTATATGATATAAGTTTGTAAGAATATAGTTTTCTTTCGAAATATAATTGAATTCACTAAAGAATATTCTGGAAAAGTATTTCATATTTTTATGATTAGGTAGCATAAAGTATTATATTTTATATACCTTAATAGATAAGATTTTAAGTATATTAAAATATTATAGCAAATTTTGAAATGTACTGTATAATAATTTTATTTAGAAAATTTTTCTGAGAGAGAGAGAGAGAGAGAGAGCATTCAACCCTACAATAACAAGTAGTATAGTATATCACGGAAAACACCGGTAGCTACTGTATATAAATTCAATAATAATAATATAGAAAAATAATATATAATTCATAAATGTGTGGAAAATTAATAACATTATTTACGCGATAGAAAAGGATGTATACATGTTTATGGCCTCAAATTTTAACACACACCAATATATCTCAATATTGCAATCGATTAAGTAATGTCTAGACATGTATCATAAACTGCTAATAATTGAAATTATAGTAAAATTCTTAATGCATTTATAATATTCCGTTCAATTAAATTTAATCAATTTGAATAGCATTGTGCCAAAAGCTATACCAAAAATATTTCATTAGTTTATGTTCCCAAACTAATAAACTTATGTTAAATATTTATCAAATTTTGTTAATCAAATCTAATATAAGCTAATATAAAGTTTATGCAACATTTAAAATAATTTTATTTGAGTATAAATTTTGATTAAAGGTAAAATAAGTCGCGTTTTATCAAGAACAGATGTCATTTTGAGAAATTATTTCATAATAGTACACTTTAAAAGTGTGCAAAAATTATTTCTGACCTTTATGTCTTCCAGGTACTATAATATTATTAAGGATATTCAAATACTGTAAATCATATGATATTCATAATCAGTTATAACAAGCCTACAAATGGACGCATAGATTGATCCCAACAATTAAGTCTTAAGCGCGCCATAGAGTTGAAAATTTTGCATTTACTTAAAACTCATACCTTACTCGTTAGTAGTAAATGAACATCGAAAATTATATAAACCCTATGATCTTTAATAGATAAACAGGTGGGCAGGTATGTAGATGATTATGAGGAAAGTATACCTACAGGTATGTAACGTCATTTTAAAATGTCTCTCAAAACAGTTCCTAAGTTTTTATTAGTAACTGTAGAAAACTTCTTTGAGACCAAATGACAAACTAATAAAATGTTTTAATTTTATTATTAATGATATTTAAATTTACAGTCTTAATTCAAGTCAAAGAAATTTTAGCAATTGAATCAATAATCATTAATAAATTATATTTTTAAAAATTAATAAAATAAGAAAACCCAAAACCAATTCAAAACCAATATTGGAAAGAGAAATCGGATATAATAATATGATAACTAGCTGAACTATACTATGTTACAGTTTATAAGTCTCTCTCTCTCTCTCTCTCTCTCTCTCTCTCTCACTCACTCACTCACTCAGAGGTAAAACAATACAAAGTCAAAGGTAATGAGCATTACTGACCCCATCCCTATAGATGATGACAAGTATGGCGACAATGAGGAGTAGGAGTACGAGTAGGACTGCGCCGACAATCGCTAAAATGAGTTTAACTTTGCGCTGATCTAAGAGTGCGGACGACTGCTTGTCTTCCGCCGCCTTTTCGTCGGCCGAAGCCATCACTGACTTCTCGTTGTCCTTCGTCTCCGATATGTCTGTCTGTCCGCCGGCCTCCACATCATTGTCCCGGGGCTTCAGAGGCGTGTCCTCATTGGCCTCCTCTTCCTTTTTGGACAGCTATTTCATGCAAACAAATCATTTGCAAAATAAACATTCAGTTTGAAAATAATTGTTAATATTTTTGAGTGATTTTATAAATAATTGTAATTATTATAACTATCGGTTGGTAGGTATTGTATATTAACAATAAAGTACTATTACTAATAAAACAATGCTAAACTGTAGTAATATGCTATTTGAAATAAACTAAACTACTTTTTAATAAATTAATAAATAACTAAATAAACACAGCAATTAGCACACTATTTGTTTTGTGAGCGCTAAGCAAACAAATCTAATACTTTTAAAACATATTTAAATATTTGCATAATACAATTTTAGGAAATCAATTTTTTGTTGACAGGATTTCTAATGTTTAAACAGTGTATCGCTTATCAGTACGAGCACAGGTAGTTCTATCACCGACACACATACCTCGTCCAGTTGATAGGTCTCCGACTTCTTTTCCGGTGTCTTTTCACTCATTTTGTATTTCCGTTCAAATATATACTCGGATTCACTCTTGAATTCACAGTACAAACGCTGAATACAACAGAATATTCTTCAGAATGTGTTTTTATAGCCAATCATACAGACTATCTGTTCGCACAGAATATTCTGGTATTGTATTTATACACTATTAATATGATGATAACCCACACAACAACGAAAATACAGTTGCGATACTCTTATGTCATTTGGATTTCATTAGCAAACGATTTTCGTCAGTCTATAGGAAAATATAAAAATAGAGAAAATTGTTATTAAAATTTAATTTGAAGTAACTTTAATATAATGTGTATTTTGATACAGTATATATTGCGTAACTAAACAATATTAAATTTTTAATATTCATCATATTTTTAGAGTGATTCTCTTTAAAATAAAATATTTTTAGGTTTTCATTTATATTATATGTGCTTATTTGAGGCTTTAAAATAACAAACAAAAATTCAATTTTTAATAATATATTTTATAATAGATTTCTCAATAAAGATATTTCAAGAAGTAATTAATAAATATTTTGTAGAAACTTCACTTAAAATAGTAATTTTTCAAAATACAAGCCTAATATCTAACTCGTTATTATAAGCCGGTATACTGTATTTAATAATAGATTTGTGCAATAATTTGAAAATAATTGATTCATTATAAACGCTTGCGATTAGAAAAAAAAATACACTATACACAAAATTACAAATACATTATATAAATACAATATGCACTCGTTACAATGAACTTAAACCAAAACAAATTCATAACTCATATCAACTTTTTTTGCGATTGCATAAAAAATTTATAGATTTTTATCAATAGTAGGAAAAATGAAAGTTTTTGACAAAAACTATTTTTTACATAATACACAACACCATAAATAATTAATAAGTCCTAAAAAGCGAGAATTTATTGTATTTTTTGGGCATAACTTTCTCAGCGAAAGAGGTTTTAATATTAGGATTTGGACACAAAAATGATGGATCGATCGCTGGGTAATCATATCCTCCCTTTCCCTCTCTATGCCAACACTTATAATACCAAATATCTCTCTCTAGCACTCGGAATATATTATGTACTGCATATATATTTAGTCTCTCTCTCTCTCTCTCTCTCTCTCTCTCTCTCGCATACATGTATTGAATGGGAAATATTTAGTTAATACACAAAGAATAAGAATACCAAAAAGGATTAAATGCATCGACAGTTTAGTCCCATTGACACCTCCTTCCCCTCATCCCAATCCCTCATAACGTGCTGTATGTATGATAAGAAAAATCTGTTATCTTTGACTCTTATTAAACATCTCAGACATTCAATGATAGATAGCAAAGGCAACAATATAAATATAAAAAACTACATGTGCTCTCCCATACAAATACTTTTCCATATTATTGAATTACACGTTAATAGCAGTGAATTTATGAATGCATTAAAATAATGTTATTTTTTGCATATATAATATTTTCTTATATCAGATTCACTTCACATATGATTATAAAATGTTAGCGAAAATGCTATCACAGAATATACAGTAAACTCTATAATAATCATGTTTTAAAATGTAAAATATTTTTCTCTGAAACATAAGATATACGGATAGCTAAAGTGCTTTTAGTTTTGAAAAGTGATTGACTTTTGTGTGTGTAATGTCTGGCGATTCTGTAACTCATGTATAATAAAAGCTACTTTAAACTATCACGATATAATCAAATTTACTCGACACACAAAAAAGTTTAAATGCATTTTACGCTCACATTTCTGATTATATTTCGTGACTTCAATGCAAAAGATTGCTTACAAAACAAAAAATAAAATAACTTAATATTTAATAAAGTTTTAATGGATTATATTAAAATAACTTTGTACATCCTTGTTCAAATAATATTTGACATTTACATTGGTTGTGCACCAAGTCTACAATTATTCACTCAATATTTGCAAGAATATTCTGTAAAGTAAATACATTTTACAATACATTCATTGCATGCATCCAATCGTCCATACCTTACATATCAAGCATACTAGTCGTGCCAAACAAGATACCAGTGCTGTCTCTCTCTCTTCTCTCTCTCTCCCCTACTCACTCACTCACTCTCACTATCTTAAAGTCAGTCATCATTTATCTCTTAAAATCATACAGCAAATACATAACGCCTTATATTTTCTCTCACTCTCTGTCTCTACCACTCATACATACTATAGTCATGTATCTGTCAGAGGATATTAGTGCCAAAATATTATCTAACTGTGCGCTTATGTATTCTTAAGAGCACTGGTAGTGTAAAACAGCTTGAGATATGGTGCGTGTATGCGAGGGGTATCACAGTATGTGTGATGAAAAGTACACATTCATTAGCGAGTGTATGGGCTCTTAATAGTGTGTGAAAATATTGTGGAGAGAGAGAGAGAGAGAGAGAGAGAGAGACTTTCAATTTACTTTGAAAGATCCGGCACATATGCGACAACACAATAGTGAATCTCATATCCCATACAAATAGGCTACTAATAGTCAGTGCATTAGTGGTGGTGATAGTGAGCCGGGAAAGTATTAAGCAATTTATTAGTCCAAGTGAATAATAAGTTTCAATTCATTTTGATAATAATTTATTTCACATGCCATTCATATACACACCAATCGATATAACAATAAATAATAGCTATTATAACAAACTTTCATTATGTTAACGGTTTGAAAAATAAAAGTGTAAACTTTTAAAAATTATATATTGTGTATAATATTGATAGGGAATTAAAAGTTATAAATTGTTTGAAAACCTTTTTATTTCATAATACTTTTAACTTTACTCATTAACTTAATTGAATGGAAAATAATTTTAAACATGATTATTTAAGATTTTAGACTTTTGGTTGCAAAACAATAAACTAAACTCGAAATACATTTGAAACTACTATTCAATATAAAAGTCTCAAAAATAATAGTTTATCATAAAAGGACATAAGTTGTTAGATTTATCTTACTTTAAATTTCTCGAAATAAAAAACTTAAACCTATTTTTCAGAAAATAAATATTTTTATATTACATTTCCATATCGAGAATCGAGTGATAAAACTAATGAAAAGTGTTTTGAGATTCAAAAAACATTCAAAAGTATATAAATCTTAATAATATCTCAAAAAATGCTTTGTTATAAATAAAATAATATTTCTTTTACAATATACAAAAACAATTTTCAAATTACAACTAAAGTTTGTTATGTCATCAATTTATGGTGGGGATGATAAACAAGGAAAGTTTTTACGACAATATTTCTATACATTCATCAATAAATACAATTTTTTTTATTATTCCTTATATTAATGGAAATTGTTTTGTTGTTTTATTACTGGAAAACACTTAACGACGAGTTTATTATTAGCCAAATATATAATGGATTTTATTATATTAGTAAATACACTCAAAATTTTGCTTATATTGTAATTACGATGTTCCCGTTTTTATATGAAATAATAGCAATTATGTTTTTAATTAATTTCTAATTGCTTATTAAACGGAAAAGTCCAATCTTATTATAAATTATTTAACACATGACAGTCGTGTGTGTGTGTGAGAGAGAGAGAGAGACAGAGAGAGAGAGAGAGAGAGAGATGATTATAAAGTTATGAAATGCTTTTGATATCCAATAATCGATTAATAATTTGCATAAGTTTTAGACAGCATTTACTTCAACATAAATTCGTTATAACATACACAAGATTTGTATCGTAAACATAATTCATTCACTTAATGGTATAGCAAGTTTAATAAACTTCATATTAACGAGAGTTTACTGTAATATTTTGTGTATTTAAGTAAGAAATCAATAAAACAAAAAAGTTTTCTTAACGCTAAAACTGACATTTTGTGTTTGAATTTATATTTCAATTATTAGTTTGTGTGCAAAGTCTACAGGAAAAAAGCCGCTAAAATGTAACATAAAAAACAATAAAATATAAGTAACTATTTTATATATATATTTAATTCTCAGCAAAAAATAATTCTAAAATGAGATAATTTTTATATCATTAGTAAGTATTTATAATATAAAATAAAATTTCATAGGAATTTTTAAAAATAGTTTATATCCTTTATATTTATATTCACATGAGATTATTTTTTAAAAAAACTCTTAGTTTAAAAGGGATTTCAAACAGGATTTTAGGCTTATTTTTCGAAATTAAAATCAATAATTTGATTAATATCTAAATGTATTTTAAATTAGAGCTTAATATAATTTATTATAAAATGATAAGTAATTATAAACGCATTAGATGATTAAAATTGTTATCTCATCAAGGACCTTTTGGATCTCATTTTGGATTCAACTTATATTTCTGTGATTTATTGACACAAATTAAAACAAACATTTTAATGGATGTAAATGTGTGAATACATGTAAATATTAGAGTACAACTATAAAAATCGAAAATAATCAAGTAATTTTACAAATATCTGTGATGTATATTAGGCTAAATTGTAATTGATATTGTAATAAATATATAACATTGACAATATGATAGGAATGTGGGAATGGTAAGCCCAATAATATTCATATACTGTATATGATATGCTTTTATATTAACTACAATTATTTGTTAAATAAGGAAATGTTTTTTAATATAGCTTTAACTAAAGTATTGTACAACCATTTTACTAAATGCTGTAATAAATATAATAATTTCCATTTCTGGCGAAATATATAATATTTTTCATAAGAGAGTATAAAAGTAGAGGAAAAAATATTTTATATATTCACTACAATTACAATAAAGTAATTAATTTTAATATTCACTTAATTTTTTATTTCTTACGGAATAAACCTTTTTTATTTTTGTCGTTAACACATATATAATAAAAATATAATGTAAATTCAAATTCACTTTTATACACAAATATATCTTTAAACACTAGGAATTATCACTAAATATACTTTTCATAATCATAATATTTATATTGGAAATCTAATTATCATGAGTATATTTTTAACATTCAAATGAATATATTCACTATATTACAATTTATAAATAATGCAAACATTTTCATCAAAATTTGTTAATCATACATTCAAAAAATTTATATCACATACAAATTGCTATACTTTCTGATAACCAAAAAACAAAAATTCTGTATAAATACAGAAAATAAAGACAAATATATGAGTATAAATGCATTTCACATGTCATGGAGATTGCTATCACATAAAAATCAATAGAATTTTTGTTATTATTATAAATGCTTACATAAAATTATACTATAAATAAGTCCATCACTTATGTTAATAAATTATATAATAGTGAATGAGTGAGAGTGAGTGAGTGAGTGAGTGAGAGAGAGAGAGCTTAATAAAAATTAATAAACCACGTTTTGAAATAGATACTCAAATATAACTTCAATAATACTCCAAATATTACTTCAAAAAATGAATAAAATATTCACTCAATATATACTTCACTTAAACGTCAACTCAATTGTCAGTGAAAAATACAAAATAAATT
>CAJPVJ010001593.1:0-15801 GCA_905397405.1 Oppiella nova | reverse complement strand
AACATAAAAGCATTTTGCAATTGTATTTAGAAAAATCGGTATTAATTACTTGATTTTGTTTGTCATAATCATAATATCACAGCCCTATCGCGTGTATCACCCCTCCCGCCCCTGATATATATATATAAATCATATAATTGTATAATTAATATATTCATATAATTTTATATTCATATAATGTATTTGAAATGCGAATTGATATCAAAAAAACATATGTCGCGAAATAAATAAAGTAAGCAATTAATAAAAAAAACTAAACTAAAAAATACACGTCAAATGAGAGGACAAATTAAGCGCTACTATTGTTTTGGTCGCCTATGAGTGACTGACTTTGTTCGCTGTACAGCGGGTCTGACCCCCGGATCACTGGCTTCCGGAGCACCGAATGGCGGACTAGTCTCAGCAGCAGCTCAGCCAACGGGTCCCACGAGTCGTAATGAGACAATACGCTGATCGCTACGAATGACAGGTAGAGGGGAATTGTGCCCAAGAAGAACATACGCGGGTACGACACGCCCCGCAGTAGGCCGTCCATCAGTATTGTTAATGGTATGGTCAACGAGACGGACAGGGAGGCCAACAGGGATGAGGTGAGAAAGCAGGCCCTGTATGGCAGCGTAGGAATGTATGCATACGTTTAGTTTTAGTAATCAATTAGTATTATTAAAAATAATATTTATTTGTTAATTAGATTTGTGTGAATAATCTGAAGCTTTGCATTGAAGTGAAAAATAAGAAATATTTTAGTTAACAAAAGAAAGTTATTATAAATTATACTCAACTTATCATTACATATGATATTGATATTGACATTGAATTTCAATGTCTATTATTCAGTAATGAAATATTAATACGGTTTGGAAACCTAATCCATAACAACCACTAATCAAATCACTCGTAATAGCATTGAACGCGAGACTACATAACATAACCGATGATTAAGTAATGCATTGATTTTTGGGGGTTTAGTGTGTGGTTAATATGGAAATGAAATAAAATTCTATAAATAATTAAACATTTGATGAATTGGTTGTCAAGGCTTTGGAGACAAGGATTAAGTGAATTCATTGGAAACGAATGGAGAGTGAAGGGAGGGGTCCACACAATAGTCCATAATATAGACTCTAACTTATATAACTATGTATTTATATTCAAATATTATATACGGTTTTAATAATTGATACAAAAAATTATTTATTATAATATAACTGTAATATTATTAATATCTCTATAAAAGACAGTGATTTGCATAGATTTACAACTAAAACATTAACTTTTATAACGAAAACAAAATTTAAACTATAAAAACATATCGAAAAATGCAAATCTCTACAAAACAATAAATTAAAACTAATAATAAATCTGTAGTTTTTGGACTAAAAATTGTTTATAAGAAATATGACAACTCTTCAGACACATCGCAATCAATATCTAAACTAAAACAACAACACAACAAATGGTTGAGTAAATAAACCACAAAAATCTATACAAACCATAGCCACAGAAACTCGGACAGTACGGTCCCAATGAGCCCATTGACTAGTATTATACACCACTGCTGTCGGGTCGGCCACTCAAACACTAATCATTGGCAAAACTGGCAAAACTTAAATTTTGTAATACGGGTACAGATATGATATGGTATTAATAATAAGTAAATTCTACACTATTTGTAAATCTATGACCATAATTGTAATACTTTGTTAAATTTCCATCACATGAATAAACGATAAAAGTTGTATAAACCCATGAAAACGATTGCTTTATTTATAATCATTTACCGCTATTTAGAATTGAGTTTAAGTCGAAAGTCATTTATTATAAATAAATTACTAAACAAATTGTAATTATAATTAAAAACTTGAATTTATTGAATGGGTTTGCAGTGAAAGTTGGGGTCAATTCTTAGCACTGGTCTCCTGCTGTTCAAAGAGTGGGTAACTCTGGGGGTAATATTCCTTCAGGAGGTAGATATCGTATCCAAAGTCACTCTGAACAGTGGAAAAAATAGTCTGATTTATACTCTTTTCAAACCCTATTCATAGTATGAATTTTATACGATTAGCCCTCCGCTGGCGGGCGCGGGTGGTGGTCGCGGAGTGCCAGAGCCTCTGGCAGTTTGAACGCGACTATAAGCGCACCGAGACCAAATGCCGGTTGACCAGGATAGTCAACCGCGAGTTCATGAGCCAGGCCGGTGTGGCGAACCTACTGTCCTCCACGTGCGCGCTGTTCGCCATTGTGTTGGCGCCGGCGCTGCCCTCACACGCCGTCAGCGACTCGTTCTCGTTGACCAAATTGGTGGCCGTTGTGGTGAGCGTGGCCTCCGTGGCCGTCATCACCACCGCCCAGTCGCCCATAGAGACGGTCGATAGCGTGCCGGTGGGCGCCCTCTGGGCCCTGTGCGGCGCCTTCTTCTACGCGCTCTACACAGTGGTGTTGAGGCATAAGGTGTCCAATGAGGACCACTTGAATATCCCGATGTTTTTCGGTATGTCTGTCCACTTGTTTGTCTCATTTCGTTATTAATTGGCGTTTTTTTGTGTACCTTTTTCCCTACCGTTCCCATCGGTTTGTGTGTAGGTTTCGTGGGTTTGTTTAATCTGCTGTTCCTATGGCCGGCCTTTTTTATCTTAGACTACAGCCAACTGGAACACAAACTCACCGGCTGGGCTGTCGTCACCACATATTATGATCAGTTACCCGAGTAACCCTGGCATGACAGGCTCAAAGACACCGATACCAAACATATCTAAAAACACCAAATAAATGAGTTGGTAAGGTTGTGTTGTTGTTTTAGTTTAGATATTGATTGCGATGTGTCGGAAGAGTTGTCATATTTCTTATAAACAATTATTAGTCCAAAAACTACAGATTTATTATTAGTTTATTTATTGTTTTGTTTGAGATTTGCATTTTTCGATATGTTTTTATAGTTTTAAATTTTGTTTTCGTTATAAAAGTTAATGTTTTAGTTGTAAATCTATGCAAATCGCTGTCTTTTATAGAGATATTAATAATATCATATTATAATAAATAATTTTTTGTATCAATTATTAAAACCGTATATAATATTTGAATAAAAATACACAGTTATATAAGTTAGAGTCTATATTATAGACTATTGTGTGGACCCCTCCCTTCACTCTCCATTCATTTCCAATGAATTCACTTAATCCTTGTCTCCAAAGCCTTGACAACCAATTCATCAAATGTTTAATTATTTATAGAATTTTATTTCATTTCCATATTAACCACACACTAAACCCCCAAAAATCAATGCATTACTTAATCATCGGTTACGTTATGTAGTCTCGCGTTCAATGCTATTACGAGTGATTTGATTAGTGGTTGTTATGGATTAGGTTTCCAAACCGTATTAATATTTCATTACTGAATACATAATAGACATTGAAATTCAATGTCAATATCAATATCATATGTAATGATAAGTTGAGTTTAATTTATAATAATTTTTTTGTTAATATTTCTTATTTTTCACTTCAATGCAAAGCTTCAGATTATTCACACAAATCTAATTAACAAATAAATATTATTTTTAATAATACAAATTGATGTATGTATCCATTCCTACGCTGCCATACAGGGCCTGCTTTCTCACCTCATCCCTGTTGGCCTCCCTATCCGTCTCGTTGACCATACCGTTGACAATACTGATGGACGGCCTACTGCGGGGCGTGTCGTACCCGCGTATGTTCTTCTTGGGCACAATACCCCTCTACCTGTCATTCGTGGCGATCAGCGTATTGTCTCATTACGACTCGTGGGACCCGTTGGCTGAGCTGCTGCTGAGACTAGTCCGCCATTCGGTGCTCCGGAAGCCAGTGATCCGGGGGTCGGACCCGCTGTACAGCGAACAAAGTCAGTCACTCATAGGCGACCAAAACAATAGTAGCGCTTAATTTGTCCTCTCATTTGACGTATTTTTTAGTTTAGTTTTTTATTAATTGCTTACTTTATTTCGCGACATATGTTTTTTGATATCAATTCGCATTTCAAATACATTATATGAATATAAAATTATATGAATATATTAATTATACAATTATATGATTTATATATATATATATATATCAGGGGCGGGAGGGGTGATACACGCGATAGGGCTGTGATATTATGATTATTACAAACAAAATCAAGTAATTAATACCGATTTTTCTAAATACAATTGCAAAATGCTTTTATGTTTTATATATATATATCAGGGGCGGGAGGGGTGATACACGCGATAGGGCTGTGATATTATGATTATGACAAACAAAATCAAGTAATTAATACCGATTTTTCTAAATACAATTGCAAAATGCTTTTATGTTTATAAGTCTTAAATCGATTAAATCTGTTGGCGTTTGGTATCGTTTTGCTAAGAGACTGAACGGCATATGTAATGACATATAAAAGCGATTATTTAATGACCAAAAATATTAATCAGATTATGATTATGTCGTCTATAATTGTGTATTTTGTGAGTTAATACAGACTAGAAGTATATGACATTATGTTAAACTAAAAGTGACATTTAATTAAATAATTATTTTTTGTTTTTAGTTTTTCTCTCTGTTGTCTAAAAGTAATGTTAAATATTATAGCAAAATATATTTACAAATTGAATGTCGAGTTATATATATATATATATATATATTAAATATATATAAAAGCGATATATTATAACAAATATATAATTAAGTTAATTGTAATTCATATATAATATATAGATATACTGTGTATATATTCTGTATAAATGATTTGACAGTTAATTCTCTTATAAAATTAAGTCATATTTACTGTAAATTCAATGCTTTATATCAAGAATATAGAGAATTAAATGCATTTATTTATACAATAGACCCGAACAGCGAGCTATTCATATACTGTATATATATATAAATAAAGTGGACAGACATCTGACAGGTTGGCGCGGCACTAACTACCTACTGCCTAACCATCATAATGTTGGCCAGGGCGTTACGCCTACGGCGCCAATTGCCCAGGTCTTTCGAGTGGTACCTCAACTGTTTCAACCAGTCCTTGGTCTCCGTCAACGTCTCGCCCTATTTTGGTGGACAACACAAAACACACCAATCAGTCAATCGAGTCGTTAATCAATTGTTTTTGTAGTTTATTTAATGAATAGTCCGGTGAATACCTTGAATAGTAGCGACTCTTTGGTGATCTGCTCGTGAATCTCAAACATGTCGTCCCCATCGCTCTCACTGCTCACTACACACGACTTCAGGTTCATTATCTCCTGCGGGGGGAGGGAGGGGTGGACACCAACAAAACACATGAAAATCATACTTTTACACAATCTATGGGCACACATACCTTGCAGAGCGCATACCGGCCCAACTTCTCCTTAATGAGCAACAGTACGCTGTCGTTAATGCCGGTGTTATCTCTGGGGAACACCATATCCTTGTCGGCGTCCATCGAGTTGACTAAATCGGGCCGATAGTGATGGTTGGGTCGGCCGAGTGTGACGAGCAGTGCGCTGGCCGTTAGGAACTTCATGGTCTTGGCCTTTCGGTTCACCGTATAGTCGGTGATCGACGCGAACAACACTTTGCCGATTATCACGAATTGGGTCTCCTCTTGGTTCCACTTCAGGATCTCGAGCGCAGCCTATCGTTTAAGGCACAGACAGGCAGGTTAGGGACAGGCGTACAGATTATGGGTTCGTTTGAGAATCAATAAAAATATGTATTTTTTGTTTGAAAACTATTTTCCAAAAGCATTTAAATGCGGAAAACAATCGGAAAATTGTTGGATAATAATGACATGCATTCATAGCACGGCATTCAATACAAGGTATTTTGTATAATAAGGTATTAAAAAACTAAAAACAATTTTTATATTCTGGTCGTACAGGTGCTGCTACCAGGACAGTGTATAATTATCGGGCGGTACGGGCCATACCTTTCTGAGCTTAATGTTGCCGATGTCGTCGGCGCTGTTGAGCCGCCGGTGTGAAGTCGACAGGTTTGAGATGCGCCGCCAGATTCTGGTGGTGGCGCCGATCGTACCCTTCGTCTGCTGGTTGATGTGCTCGAGATGTAGTTCCACTTTCTGTTGAGATTCTCTTAGGGCTTCCCTATCTCTGTGATGATATGGCGTTACTTTGTAGAGACGGTTCAGTAGTAATGGATATCTGTATGGGAAGGGGGAGGAGGACAGAGACAAACGGGTATTAGTTTTGTCGCATAAAAAACCAAAAGACAATCTATTATTGATTTGTTGTCTTAATGTAGAGATCAATGCAAACAATATATAAAATGTGTTTTTGAAAGTAATTTGTATTTTCTTGTCACAAATGGCTAAACAAAACAATAGTTTTTTCGCCATTAATTCAAACGACAATACCATTGATTGCATCTAAAAAACCACAGTTAGACTAAATCTATAGATCATAGCGTGTATGGGACGGGTATATGAGATAATTGATGGCATACTTAGTGACTCTCTGGACGGGGACCACGAGAAACGAGCGGAGATTCATCCGCCGGAGTAATGTGTTCTCCATTTGCGAGACCCGGAGGAATATCCTCAACAACTCCTTCTCCTTTTCCAAGTGGTTCAGTAGGAGGGCGGCCGACCCCTGACGGACACAATACACCTCAAACGAGTGCAGCATCGCCGAGGAGTCCCGGAACAGTTTGCCGATGTTGACGGTCGTGAAGTCCTATATGGGTTTTCAATGGCAAATAATATGAGTAAAAAACTTTTAGAAATACTTTTTTGAGGCAAAAAAAGTTTTTAGTGTTTTTGTTTTGTTTGAGGATCTCATATAAATCTCTGAATCCTTTTTTTGATGACATTTCGCGAGAAATTATTTCCCAAATTAAACCCAAAATCGATTTGCGTTTTGTTTGTTATGTTTTTTCTATGGCTTATAATCTGCGATCAGATAATTATTATAACGTATTCACTAGAGATATACTTTGTATTGAGAAGTATTTGAGGTATAAATTTAAACTACAGCACAATTTATTATTATTATAATGATATTTCAGATATAAAATAAAATTACTTTATATATTTCCCAAATATTATTTGATTTTATAAATGATAAAAAGTGATATAAAAATTAAAATATAAAACTATAAAAAGCGATCAAAAATGCTGTAAATTTGCTTACAATCTGATTAAATGCTCATACGATGTCTACAACTTATTTCTAGTGCCATTAATTTTAATTTTAATACTTTTTATTATCCGACAACAAACAAATCAAACAAAAATCTAATTAAATTAATCACAAAATAGTGATAATACTGTATGTCATGTAATATAATTGAAATAATCTACCAGTGCTATAGGAATATTTTGTTATAAGCCACCAGAATAAGTTACCGGTGAAACTCAGTATTAATTTAAATAGGCTGTATATAAGAATTCTAAAAGGACCCTGATAAACTCAAAGCTGTATAAACCAGTATATAAATGACACTAAAAATTACAACAAATTGCATATCAGAATAACCGTAAAGTGTGTGTATTTACATCCCAGTCCATACTCCATACCTCATCTCCCTGTTCAGTGGCGATATCGATGGCGTCCTGGAGTTTCTCTGAGAACTTGGAGTTCACTTGAATGAGCTCATCCAGGTTGAGAAACACGCCCCGGAGCTGTTCCCGGCTCAGTAGGCCCGCGATCTCTATGGGCCGGTAGAACTCCTCGCGAATGATGCGGAGGTCGCGGCCGTACTTGAACTCCGTGTCCACGATCTCGGAGATGATCTCTTTGCGCTCCGACCGCTTTTTGTCGCACCGGTGACAGAATAGGGGGTAATGTAATAGACCCGTCTCATCGTCCTCGCACGGGTCCACATGCATCTCGCAGTCTATATGACAGGGGAAAGGGATGTGAAACAAAGTTTTCAATGAAATATAATTCTATCGCAATATAATAAGTATTTTTTAATTGATTATAAGCTTAAGGTTTTTAATTAATTTTTGCTTTCATTATAAAACTTTTTAGTCCTATAAATAAGTCTGTGTTTAATGTGTGAGGGGAAGGGTAGGGAACTAGAGATAGGGTGTCTGTAATTACCGGCGCACTGGTGCTCCACCTCGTCATTAAGGCTCAGTTTCCGGAGTCGCGACGGTTTGCTGGTCTCGGCGCCGACGCCCGAGTCGTTCCGCTCGACCAACTGTCCCACTGATGCCGAGTTAGTGATGGCACACTTGAGTAGGTCGTCCTCCATGTCCATAGAGCTCGATGTGGTGGTGGCCGTTGACTCGGTGGACGAGTTGCTCACATTTGACGTCCGGTTCCTCCTATTGCTCGACAGGCCGGTGCTGTCCGTGTGTTTGGCGGTAATCACTGGACTCTCGTCGGCCATGTCTTCGATCACATCAATGGCTTCGAGGATCTCGATGTTGGCGTCGATGATGGCGGTGTCGCCCATCACCAGAATGTCTTCGCCCACTCGCTCTTTGGCGTCTTCGAGGAACTCCAGGATCTCGTCTTTGGACGCGCCGTCGAATATGGACTTCGCGTTCGCCAGACTGGCGTCGGTGTCCACGTAAATGGATTCCGTGTCCAACTCCTCGTAGATGTGCTCATCCATGGCGTCGACAAACCGCTGATCATCGCCGCCGTCGCCACCGGACGACACGTTTATCACAATCTTGTCGTTGGGGTCGGTGTAGAAGACGGTGATCGGCGACTCACTGCCGAACTTCTTGAGCGTGGACTCCGTGTGCAGGGATAGGGAGTCAGTGGAGGACTGGGCGCCCGAGTCGTACAGCGATGAGGACGAGTTGGACGAACCCATCGACTCGAAGGGGCCGACACTCGCCGCCAACGTCTCGCAGACGTTGGTCTCGATGTTTGTCTGATTGATGATCCGGTTGTTGGACCCGTTTTTGATGGATATGGTGCACAGGAATGGGTTCAGTTTGGTGGCGCCGGTATGGTATGGCGAGCACTGGTCGTCACCGTCGATGTCGGACATGGATTTCGCGGATTTGATTCCGTCGCCCACAGGGTTTGCGCTCAAATACCGGTCACTGCGAGCGCTGTTATCCCTATTATCGTCATTCGTCGACTGATTTCTATCACAACCACTACCGCTACTGTCTGTCAAAGTTTTGCTCAATTGATTAAACTTTAAAATTTCAATTTCCGTATTATTCTCGTCAAACTCGTGGCTATTATTTTCAGTGTTTGTTTGCTTATGGAGTGCGGCGCCGGCCGTATCGTATAATAGGCTCTGTTGCCTATTATTATGATTATGAATACGATTTTGAGCGCATTTTTCTTGACTAACCGGTACTAATGTATGCCTTTCTGTCACTTTTTGATCGCCAACTGTTTTTGTGGCTAAATGGCAGCCCTTATCCGTCAAACTCGAGCTGCCGTTCCCCTGTTGCTGCCGCTGTGGTAATGACTTGTGAGCCCTGGCCTGGGCTTGCGGTGGCACTACCGGTACTACCGGTGCCGTACTCATTGGCAGCTTCACCCGCTGCGATACTGCGGGCGATTGTTGCTGTTGTTTGCGGTCATCCCGGGGCTTAGCTACCGGCGCTTTGCTAGTGGGCTGTGGTGTGACTTTGCGCTCAACAATAGGTACTCTCAAGTGATTGTTTGAACTAATTGGACGATCGCCAGCACGGGTAGGGTTGGTTGTGGTTGTTGTAGTGGTTTTAGTTGCTGTCGTTGACAACGGTGTGGTTTTGGTCTCACCTACCGATCCCTTTGACTCCTGGCTCACAGTATCCGACACTGGACTACAATTAGTGCTATTTCTATAGTTTTTATCATTTAAACTAATTTTGCTTTGATTTTCGGTCGCAAATGAATTGTGTTTAGCGTCGACTCCTAAGTGTTTCATCTGTTGAGACACAGCTAACTGCGCTCTCGTGGACAGGGATGGTGGCGATGCCTCACCTATAGTCGCGAATAGAGGGAGAGAACTATTATTTTGAGTCCAAACAAAAACCGGAAGATATTTGATATAAAAATTGTTTCAGAGACTAAACGCGAGTCTAGTATTATTTTTTGACTCCAAAAACATCACATTTCGAGTGGTATTAAAACAACTCAAGAGTTTTTTTTTATTACCGTTAAGTGTATTGTAAGGATCAACACATAGAAACCAGTCAAACCACTCGCGAGTGTATTATATCAACAGTGAAATACATTTTTTTATGCCATTACTTGTCCACCGAAGACATATTCATAAGACATACATATTATGCCACATAAAAGCTTAAAGAGTATATATTTTTTGGATCTTTTTTTGTTTCTATACCTCGTTTTTAGAGGGCATTTGAAAAAATGATAATCAAATTCTAATTATTGTGTGAATGCTTATAAAGTTTCATAAAAAAGGCATAATTTCTTATGGATTTTTATGACTTTTTTCCATATTTCCAGTAATAATAGCGTATAATAACATTAAAAATGCATTTTTGCCCATAAATTAACTCGCAAATTTTAATGCACTTTATTATGATTATAACGAGTGATTAAATATTATAAATAAATGCCGAGAGAAATCGTTAGCGTAGAAAAAGGTTAAGAGAGAAACGTTAAGCAACAAAAATAATATTAAATTAAAATAAAACTTTATTTTTGTGCAAATTCGTGCTTTTAAACGCGGTATTCAAATAGCATTTTTGCAAACTTAATTTATCAGTTAACTATTATTTTCTCATTTTCTCCACTTTTCTCTCATACACGGGGGATATGAACGGGTAAAATGAGTCCAAAAACACATGAAAATCGGTTTAAATATGCAATACTTAATAGAAACTCATGATATGAATTGGGATAAAATGTATATTTACTAAATATTATTGTTTATTAATATTCGGTGTAATGATAAAGAGTAGGAAAATACAAAATAGTCCAAACAAAAACCGGAAGATATTTGATATAAAAATTGTTTCAGAGACTAAACGCGAGTCTAGTATTATTTTTTGACTCCAAAAACATCACATTTCGAGTGGTATTAAAACAACTCAAGAGTTTTTTTATTACCGTTAAGTGTATTGTAAGGATCAACACATAGAAAACCAGTCAAACCACTCGCGAGTGTATTATATCAACAGTGAAATACATTTTTTATGCCATTACTTGTCCACCGAAGACATATTCATAAGACATACATATTATGCCACATAAAAGCTTAAAGAGTATATACTTTTTGGGATCTTTTTTTTGTTTCTATACCTCGTTTTTAGAGGGCATTTGAAAAAATGATAATCAAATTCTAATTATTGTGTGAATGCTTATAAAGTTTCATTAAAAAAAGGCATAATTTCTTATGGATTTTTATGACTTTTTTTGCCATATTTCCAGTAATAATAGCGTATAATAACATTAAAAATGCATTTTTGTCCATAAATTAACTCGCAAATTTTAATGCACTTTATTATGATTATAACGAGTGATTAAATATTATAAATAAATGCCGAGAGAAATCGTTAGCGTAGAAAAAGGTTAAGAGAGAAACGTTAAACAACAAAAATAATATTAAATTAAAATAAAACTTTATTTTTGTGCAAATTCGTGCTTTTAAACGCGGTATTCAAATAGTATTTTTGCAAACTTAATTTATCAGTTAACTATTATTTTCTCATTTTCTCCACTTTTCTCTCATACACGGAGGGTATGAACGGGTAAAATGAGTCCAAAAACACATGAGAATCGGTTTAAATATGCAATACTTAATAGAAACTCATGATATGAATTGGGATAAAATGTATATTTACTAAATATTATTGTTTATTAATATTCGGTGTAATGATAAAGAGTAGGAAAATACAAAATAGAAAAGTAAGGCATTTCTGATAATCAAGGATTTATCTATTTGCATTATTATGATTACATATATAATATTAATTCATTAAACTTTATATTGTTAGCTCCGAGCTAATCATTTTCATACGAACGGGTAGTCAATCAAAAATACAATTGCTTATATATCACACACACAAAACCAAATACACCCATTAGATATCCGACCCTTTAGCAAATATATTAAATTCGCTATTTTATAAGCTAAGCAAATAGTATAAATAATTCTCTCTCTCTCTCTCTCTCTCTCTCTCGTAATAAGAAAACAAATGCACACAATTTAATACGATTTCTTGGCTAATTTATTACTATTATTATTATTATTATATTCTTATGAAATACATATATAATATACATTTCACTAATATTTCCCATCGACTGCCCTATAATTGTAATATCTAGTGAACGCCCTAACCATTCAACAAAAATCTTATGATATGAACGGCACAAACAGCACGAGTAGTGAAGACCAAGTATATGCACACATACTTGCGATTAGTGGTCACTAGAAGATTAGGTCAGGGATACGGTGACAGCACATGGAGTCGGCTGTAATTGATGCCATCGAAAGGCATATATTTATTGTGCAGTTGAGATGCAAATGAAGTGCAATGAGGGAAATGAATGCATCGATTATATGATGCCATAAGAAGTATTGTGTGCACTAATTATCTCCCCATTTGTATGGCATAGCATAGGCACCACTAAATAGTTTGCTGATTGAGATCAATGGTTAGCATAAACGGCTATTAAATACACATCAAAATTGCTTTTTCTCAAATGATTTCTTATTATGCGGACATGTATTAAGCGAATTAATGCTATTGTAGTGCAGTTTTTATAGGGGGTTATTATAATCACATCTAATAATTGAGCATAAATTTGGTTTTCAATTAATATACAAACTCTATATTTATATAAACTCGTAGAATATCATAAATATTTGATAATAATAGTGATACTGACCTACGATTTAAATATTATCTCATGATTGTTTGGTAATCATATTTAATATTAATGGAAATCGTAAACCCAGTGAACACGTATACTGGCACAGACACACAATTGGAAAATAGGATTTGTAGGGTATTTTTCAAAATTCAATACTACATCGTAACACAAAGTTTTAGATAAAAAAACTAATATTTTGTTTGCCTTTTTACTATTGAGACTTGACTTTCAGGAAGAATAATAAGTTATTATTAATCACACATTGAGTATCGGATAATAACGTTATTATATTATTGTAGGCTATAATCAACAGTTGAATGAGAAGTATTGAGTAAATAATAAATCCATTTGAATGGGTTGTGTATAGCAGTCACACAAATTTACCAGAATATTCTCGACACACAGTTATGAATACAATGTATTGATCGCTGATATTTATTGGACGGGGTTAGCCAACAGATATCACATGAGTATTGTTTTGAGAGTTTAATTGAATTTTTACTGTTTGTGAAATCATTAGGGGAATTGGGAGTCAAATTAAATTAACATTAATTACATGTGAAAAAGGCTATAAGAAAAGACTGGAGAATATATATACGACTCAAATGCTGGAGAAAAGCCACAAAAGGCATCGCAAACATTAGACAAATGTATGGCTCGAGTGGTGAACCAGTTATGACCAGAACAAGAGCTTAACTATTGTTTCAATCATTAATCAATTGAGTGCTCGGAAAAAGCTTTTACTGATAATTAATCAGTAAGTCCTGGCTTATAGCTGTCCGCACACAAAAGGTTATACATAGTAGTATAGTATATATAAATTCACTATATTCATATGCGAGTCTTACGTAAATATAATTTCTATTAATAAACACTAGGGTTTGAAAATTGAATTTTAAATGTGAGTTAAGAAAACTTAATGTTATTATCAGTACTTAAAGCACTAAAAGGCCCTAAACTTAAGCTTAACTTTCCAAAAAAACTGTTAATAGACGAGAAAATTACTTTTAAATACAGTATTAGCCGACATAGAAAAAAATCTATAAATAAATTTAGCGAAAAAAACGAAATAACAAATGATTTGCAAGTCAATCGACTCAATAGTATCGGGCACAATTGATGCGATTTTAAGTACACATTAGCCGCTGGGATGTCAAGTGGTGTGTCTGTTATGTCTAAAACACAATTTGCTTCATATATTAAAAATGCAGTTTTATATCACTTAATATATTACACACTATACTGTACGATGTATACACGTATATATATAATACATGTATATAAATAAATTGATGTGTTTTTTGTGTGCTATTATGTAATCCGAGATAAGAAATTAATTGGCGCTAGCAACAGCTACCCCTCACCGTTAGCTTAATTGAATTGGTATTTAGATTATGAAACTGTACGTCAAGTTACCATTATGTTATATTTTGGAGGGCACTCCACTTTTTTTAGTGTGTGTTGTGTGTATATTTCACAGGGTGTCTATCAAAATGAATTATAAGTGCACAGAAAGGAGTAATTTTGTGTCATTTAAGACACTTTAAGTTTTTTAAAACCGTTGTATAGTTTGTTATAACGGATTATATCATACAATATATATATACTGTATAAAAGGTTTCTCTCCAGAAGTCAATTTGCATTTGAAAGTCCATTCAATCACCGCAAATGAGCTGATATATGTGCGGCTAAATATCGGTTATCTATCAATTAGTGCCAGGGTCAATCGACATTGGGTTAGGCGTCGCTGATTAAATGGCAATTTATTTACTTTTTTTGCTGATTTTATAATTAAATTCCCAAACGAATTGGTCACAATAATAAATACATTCTGGTGTATTTTTAATATGTAATTTATTTGTAATCGCATTGTAAACGATTGCCATAAAATATAGAGTAATAAAAGTATTAGTTAAATATTATATCGAGTGTATTGTATTTCAAATTTTAATATATTCAAAGAAAAATAAGTAATAAAACAAATATTTTTTAACCATATATTCTCCGATTACACACAATCTTAATGTTATAGATATATAGAGAATGTGCTCTCAATGTCAGTCGCCGTTATTAACGGTATATACACCACAAAAGGTTTATATAAGACATAACGGTGGAGATAATTGAATTCAACTCAAGGGGAACTCCTAATTATGCGAAATATTTTGTTTCTGACATTAAATGATACCCCGACTAAACACATACGCCAAGCCTTTGGGGACTTTTAATCGTTGTGTTTTATTTCACACATACCTAATACACTAAATATACTTTTTTTATACAGTATATACACAATCTGAAGAATGTAAAATAGATTTTTTTTATTCATAATATCTTATCATTAACTCTTGTTTGTCAACTTTTAAAGGGACAAAACGGGTTAACAAACAAAAACACACTCAAAATGTTCATGTCATTAAACATAACCATTGGATGAATCACTAGGGGTTATAAATATAATTGTATTTTTCGTGTTGTTTTCCTGATTTTATATATTAATATCGTTTTATTTGTTTTGTCGTTTTGGTCGCTAATTTAAAGTATTTCTGGTGCCATTACGTGAGGGTAATGGTGCGCCAATAATCAAGCAAAATCTAATGCGATTTGTAGTGTTTTATTTGGTGTACAAAGTATTTTTAGCGGTTTCCCAGAATCAAATAGTTTTTTCTACCAATTAATTGTCCAAAAAATAGTAAATATTTTAAATCATAAAAAGACTTATAGAAGCGATAAGGGATTCATGAAAAAAAGTATTAATACTTAAAAGTATGAATAAGTTTGTGTCAAATGATTAAAAAAAGAGAAAAAACTATTCATTTCTCATAACTATTATTAATGATTTGAATGCCAAAAGGATTTAATTATTTAGCATATTGTGTTATAAAAGTATTAATTAGCATTTAAATTCGCGTTTGATTTCCAGTACTTAACAATCATAAAAAGCGTATAAATCATAAATATATTTAATTTATTCGCCGAGTAAAGTAAAAATAAATAAAATCAAAAATATGTGATAATTACTG
>CAJPVJ010001592.1:0-15803 GCA_905397405.1 Oppiella nova | reverse complement strand
TCAATGAATGCATTTTGAGTCCCGATCTAAGAAGTCTGTGTGAAAAGTGTGCAAAAGTTACCAAATCAGATATGGCTTATCCCCTGTGCTGTAGTCAAACCAGTGACAGGAATTGGTGTCAACTATTTCTAGATTATACTTTAGCGCCTAACTAATTTATAGAAATACACCACGATTTTGTTTGACTGCTTTTTTGTTAGTTTTCATTTCATCACATCGTATGAAATCGTCAATGAACTCAAACATCGCAATGTATTAGCAATAAGACTATTGCACTCAAGTCAATTCAATTCAACACTATTCAATCATTTATTTATTTCAATTTTTATATTTATTTCGATTTATATATAAATTCAAATATTTGTATTATAAATTATTAAATTTTATAATTATTTAAGTTTAATATTTGTTATAGTTTATTGTGATTAAATTATTGAATGAAATAAAATTTTGTGTTTATTTAAAACAAAAGATTGTATATTTATTTTAAAATATTAATAGAATTTGAAATATAAATACATTTAATGGACTAAATAAAAGAGTTTTTGGAAAAGGATATTGTAAAACACTAAATATTTCATAAGATTTTAAAATATACTATACTATGTAATGGTTTTATAAAATATTAACTTTTCTAAAAGTAAAATACATTTAAAGTGCAAACCAATTGTTCAGGGTAAAAATAACAAATTTAAATTTAGTATTTTTGTAAAAAGTAAGAATATGGTAGGAAAGAAATAAAAGTAATTTAAATCTATAAAGTTATCTAGATTAACTGTAAGATAAAACTCAATTTTAAATAGTGCCAATTGATTTTAGAATTATGTAATATGTAATCAAAGTAATATATTAAATTAATCACTTTGACCCTGTTCATTTATAACAGACTTTATATTACTCCTAATTATAACACTTAACATTTTGAACAAATGTTACCATTATTTATAGAATAAATACTATTACAGAATATAGAATTTACCAATAAATATTAATATTATATATATATTTTGTATTGTATTTTCTGACTCCAATTTTGTAACTCCAATAGAATTAATATTAAAAAACATTTTAAAATGATATTAAGAATATGAATAATAGATTTGTTATAGTTTTTAAACGCGATATTAACTCTAATAAATTATATGATAGTATTATTGTTCACTAATAAATGCTATTATCGATATAAACTTTATATTATAAAGGATAAAATTCTAGTGATCGTCACAAACATTACAACTGGTATATAAATTTTTGTATTTTAATAATGTTCATATATTTTGTAATGTTTATAAGTATTTATAAGAACACATTATTAATTTGTAATATATTCGCTACGTTAATAAACTAAAATTACACATAAATGTACCTAAAATTCTTATTATACATAATTATGTAACAAATGGACCTAAATTTGTTGCATTAAATGTTTGCTAATTTTGACATAATATGAGTGATGGGAGGAAAGGAAACAGAAATAACATAATTTGATACTTTAATCATTTATAAAATATCGTGGCCATTATAATTTATACAAATATAAAATGAATAAGACCCTTTTTCGTGATTTTAATAACCCTAAAAGACAAATTTATTCTGTAGAATACATCATTCAGTTTATACGTCATTCACCTCCGTATGAAAAACAAGTTACTACACACTGAAGGCACCTGTATTGAAGGCACCTGTATTGCAGGCTCCACTCCAGTCGGCACTACACCACGCATTGTATTGCATATCACTTTCTAAGAGCTCAAACACATACTGTATTTAAGGCATACCTATGTTTACTAACTATTACGATATGAAATTATCAATAACACTATTTGTTGCATTTCACTGTTTTTTCTCTATAAATTATATTGCATTTACGCGGAATTATAAGTCATTTTGAAATACAATTACGAGGAATAATATTGCTATAAATACAAATGGATTTAAAACACTTTTAAATAGATGCACAATCTATTCAAATATCAGTTATCACACGTCTGAATTAGAAATCAGCCTTTTGTTGCATGCATTACGTGTATAAACAATAATAAATTCAATTCAATTTAATTGACTCTGTTGAGATTTAGATAAGAAGGAAATTTAGATAAAATTGCTGAAAAATTGTTGCATTTAAAAAGAATTTTAAGGGTAAAGATCTATACCGACTGTTACTATGGTTTATATCATAATATGACTATATTATAGACTAATATGTCATAAATTCAATTTTGTCTGAAAAGCTGTAATTTTTGAAAAATAAAAATCCAATTATAGTTAAACTGGATTCAAAATCTCGATGAATGGAAGTTTTCTTACGAGTGTAGGCAGAATGCAATCATTGATGTCATTCATTATTAAAATGATATTTCATTCAAGAATATTCTTTAATCATTTAAGTAATATCTAGCATATACAATAAATTTTATATTGAATACATATTCAATTAATTTTTATTTCATTAAAACTAATAATTCATTAACCTTTTAAATTTTTTTATCCGTTTACTGTAAAATATATTATTTCCCTGACAATCACGTTTTCTAAAAGATAAAATTTTAATATACAATACAATTTAACATAATAATTTAATGTATTATTTTTAAAAATTAATCTGTATTATCTAAACACTTAAAATGATCATTGATTTAAATTTAATTATATAGAAATTTAATACCTGTATAAAAGTGCAATCTTTTAATTGTTATAAAATGAGTTTTCAATTGACAAAATTTACATAAATTATTTTGATGGTGTTTAAACCCGTTTTTCATAAATCATATTAAATTAACAAATTGATTATTTAATTAATAAAAACTAATTAAAATATTAATGACAATTCTTTAATTAATAGAACTCGCTTACAAAACCACAAATAATTATGGCTATTTTGATATACTGTATTGGATTAGATAATTAAATTAATTGTTGATCATGTGCGTAAAAAATCTAAATAACAAATAAGCTATCATAACTTACTTTTAGTTATTATTACTGCTAAATAAATTATATTCAATAAAATAATTTTCAATTTCCTTTAAGTTTTGCAAATGAGTTGTTATAATATGAGTCAATAGATGTCTATTGAGAGCCTATGACTAGAATAATATTCTAGTAACTAGAATATAAACTAGAATCTAGTTTATAGGTATACAGAACTATACATTTGTATATTGATATTCTGTTGATTCTTTGTAATAATTACAGCAAATATTTATTAAACAAAATATTTTTTAATTAATTTATTAATCAACTATGTAATTGTGTCAATTCTATAAACAAAAACATAAATAGATTAATTAAATTTTATTTTTTTTGTTATTGATTGTTAATATTCTAATTAATGCATTTGTTTTACAATTAATTAAGTAGAATAAATAGAATAACACCTTAATACTTTGTAAAAGTATTTATTTAAAAAATAAAAACATGAAAATTAAATATTAAATGTGAATTAAATTGATTTTATTTGTAAAATGAATCACAAGAAGGAGCTAAACATGCCATATAGTGAACAGTCTAGTTTTTGAACAGTCTAGTTTTCATATACAATAGAAATCATAAGAATTCAATTTACAAATTATTCTTTAAAATATCTTAAATTTGTGCTAAAACTTAATGAATCTTAATATTCGTATTAATCACGATCCATTGCAAAATAATTTTTATTCAAAAATTCAAATCTATATAAAAAGTTAGAAATGAAAACGAAAATGAATTATTTATACAGCAATAATCACATCTATAATATACTGCACAATATTAATACTAACCTAAAGTTTTGGAAATTAATTTTATTTTCTTATCTACATTATTTTCAATTTATTGTGTGACTATTTTTTTATTTATTTATTAATCGATGTAGTTATTATTAGAAATATAGTTATAACCTTCTGATGAATGAATATTTAAACAAGTATTCAACTAAAAATTTTTAATTTATGTGATTTGTCTTTCCACTAAATTACTGATAAGTTATCAGATTATTAACCATTAAATTTATAATTAAAATACCGTTCAAATATATAATCTACTAAAATATGGTTAAACAGTGGTATTATTAATTTAAATTTACTGTACTTTACTGAAAAGAAAAAGTAAAACATATTGTTTTCATCAAATTTATTTATGTGTTTGCTCAAATTACTAAATTTTAACTCAAAACAAGTCTAAACTGAAGTTAGGAATTTAGGACACAATTTAAGTGATAATAAAGTCTACAAATTGTCAGATATTGTTCACTAATCAGTGGATTTGCATTATACCCTCTAATTTACAATAATCTGCTCCTCAGTGTTTGGCCGTAAGTTAGGAATTTAGGACACAATTTAAGTGATAATAAAGTCTACAAATTGTCAGATATTGTTCACTAATCAGTGGATTTGCATTATACCCTCTAATTTACAATAATCTGCTCCTCAGTGTTTGGCCGACCTTTGGATGGGAACGACTATTTTGGAAATTTACAATACATGGGACCCATCAGGGATTTTTACAAAATAGGGTCACAAAGTGGGCTTTCACCATGCAATCTATTAATTTATTTTGTAATAAATGAAAATCATTTGCAAGGAATCGGTGCATTTTACATATTATTTATTTATAAAATACTGCACATTATTATAAATTTAAGTACAGTTGTTACTAATTAGTTATATTCAAGGATGTTAAAATTATTAAATTACATCTAGAATAAACTTGGTTATCCCAGTTATAAAGGCTGTGCAAACAAGAGTATTGCAATAAATGGGAAATTTATTTATCGGTTAAATTGAAATCAAGATATGAAATACATGTGAAGAAGAAAATTCGTCGGAATTAAAGATTTTGTTATCAGTTTTGTGTGTTTTATTGGAGGAATATTTCAATTGTTATCAAAAAATACTTTAGGTTTTTGTGCTCTGAAGACAACAATTTAAATGTTAATAAACTTGACTACAATTCCCTTACCTCTCCTTTGCTCTTATCGTTCATCTCTTACTTCTAATACTTTATTGTCTACTCTTATAATTCACTTTTCATAAATATAATGACAAATATTTTATGGAAAGTTTCATTGTTATTATTTGAAAATAATTCTTATAATTTACAAATATTATTCCATGTAACAAGAATCTTGTTTTAAATAAAATTATACAAAAAATACAAACAAATCTCATAATAAAAAGATTCAGTTGACTTTAAAACAAAAAATATTTGCATTGATAAGTACGCATACTGTATACTGTAGTACCGTAGTGATCAATTATTAATTGCTAATTCATTTTATGTATTTTAAATTCACAAAAATTGTTGTGATATATTCCTGGTGATTGCTAGTTATGAATAATGATTGATATAGTAATTAGTTGCGTTGTATGATTTATCATAACTTACTTTAAAATATATAATTATTGCAACGACTAATAAAGTCTAAGTAAGTGCACTGGGATTACCATCCTTTCAATTTGATTGTCTGGGCCCTAACATTGCCGCTCATTGCCTGTGATGACCGGAAAACTGATACTATTTTCGGATCAATTGCCCACAAATAGGATTTGAGAATTGCAAGTGTTATAT
This sequence comes from Oppiella nova, assembly GCA_905397405.1. NCBI lineage: Eukaryota > Metazoa > Arthropoda > Arachnida > Sarcoptiformes > Oppiidae > Oppiella > Oppiella nova. The sequence continues at coordinate 10,256 of CAJPVJ010001592.1, read as the reverse complement.
AATACAATTTGTATTAATTTTAATTCAAACATTTATCAAATTATTATATTAATCTTGTAAATAGATATTTTCTTTTTAATTTTGGAGATTGCTAAAATATTTTTTAAGAATATGTTAATTTATATAGTAATTTTCAGCGATAGGTTTTTGTTTATAAAAAATTCATTACAAAACAATAACATTAAACCAATGAATGTGATTCAAAGTTATAGATCCTTCACTTATTGTGATTTGAAGTTTTTGAACATTTTTCACATTATTGTATTGAAAAATTAAAATGTATAAATACGTCAGGTGCTATTAATACAAACACAAGTATTGTGGAATGTAAGTATGGCCATATGCACCTTGGGCATTTATATAGAATTGCGTGGCATTGTGTAGTGTTATCTCATGTCTCTATATATAGCGCTGGAGTGGTAAGTGTGACCGTAAGAGCTGGTGGTTGAGTGCTCGGTGGGGGTAAAGGCGCGACATCTTATAAAAGTGTCAAAATTTTAACTATGATTCCGGTGAAGGAAAATATATTACAAATGGTATGTAATATTGATGTGTTGAACACAAATTTGGCAAATTTTGTCGGTCGGGGTATGTATTTATGGACTCCACCCCTACCTTCCGACTCTTCCTGTTTAAGAGGGAATTGTTGTGCGAAATCATATAAATTAGAAATAAATGTCTTGAAGATTAGGAATGAGTTAATCATTGATTGTGTGAAGCATTTGTAAAATGGAGTAATAGTTGGGATAATTGAAGACTAAACTCAAACTCGTATAAAGTGTTTGACTTAGAGAACAATGATTGCAATGATTGGCTTCTCTCTTGTTTTCGATGATTGTTGGCTACGATATACTCGATATACTGTACTTCAGTTTTGACTGTTTAAGCAAACCATACAAACCATTATTGCTTTAATGTCAATGTCAACAAACGTTAAGTAAAATCCTTAAATACCAATGTGTGTGGTCTTAAGATTTTAAAAAGTAAAATATGTTTATATACCACAACATGAATCGTGCCGTTAAAGCAAACTCCAGTCAAACACTAGAAAGCCTTCTGTAATCCAAATGATTTTTGGCGCATTTGCTCTCTCTCTCTCTCTCTCTGTCTCTCTCTCTCTCTCTTTCTCTCTCTCTCTCTCTTTCTCCTCTTTTTTATTTAAAAATGCATTTTATTTTCTTCTATTGTGTGGGAAAATATAGCAAAACATATCACATGTTATACAATGTGAACAAAACTTTGAGTAAGAGAGAGAGAGAGAGAGAGAGAGAGAGAGAGAGAGAGAGAGTTTGCAAATTAAAAGCAATGCAATAAAGGAAAGAAAACAAAAAGTGGAAAAATACAAAACAAATTGTTTGCAATTAAACGCAAACTAAAGCGAATGCAAAGGGAAGGGAAGTGATCGTTAATGGAGTTTACTTTACATTTGCTGTTATATAATACTAAAAGCTCTGTGAAGTCAAACCAATTTTTATTATTAGTAAAAATGTTTTTCTTAACAAAAAACTTTACGGCAACTGATATCTGATTCTCATAATGAACTCAAATATCGATTCAATTCATACACATATAGAGTATAGTGTTTACGACATATTCTATGCCTTAACACGAAATACAATTTTCTTTATTTAAATGAATCTCAAGACTATAATTACAGCAAAGAATAAAAAATAAAATTAATTATATTCTCAAAGAGAATGTAATCTATTGTGAAATAAATTCATTCATTTAGCTTTATATCCTGTAATCAATTCACAGATTTCTCATTCATCACAAATATGTGACAAAAGTATTGTATAATTAGTGTATTATTAGAAAAATTGTTATGATTTTCATCTCGTATTCATTGATTATTTGTTAATTATTTTTTAAAACCATTTCATCGCTCATATGATAAACCCATAATTTTTCCAAAATCTTAGTTTAAAAATATAATATTCAATTCAAATTTCATATAATTATAAACATTTATTTATAAAAAAAAGTAACAAACACTGACAAAAAGATTTTACAAGCATAATCAGTGTACTAATAATATTGTACAAAATTAGTACTACTACTAGATTTGACTGTTTAATGTGATGTTAATTGAAAATTCAATGTAATTTACAGAAATTGTTACACAAATTGAAGTAAAATAAAAAGATAATTATTCACATAATCGCTAGCTTTAGACAAAGTAACGAATATATAATTAATGTGTTGTATGAATGTGTTGAATGAGATTATAGTGTATGTGATGTATTTGCACGTAATTAATACTTAATGCCTTGTGTTAGGCCTTATTAGCACAAACTAAGTATGATTTGAATCATTTTGTATCATTTTTTAATTATTTCAATTCACCATCCATTTCATTTAAAACTTGGCTTAAAATTTCAATTCAACATATTAACTTACTTTTGCTTGTACTTAATTTGTATAATGTTTCTTACAAATTTCTAATTACTAATGTTTTTAGAATTTATTTATAAAAAATGTCTTATCCAGTTACAATAATAGAATATTTATCATTAAAACAATTCTATAAAATATAATATAAAACAAATTATTTCAAAAACTAACTTCTAACTTATTTAGTTATATTTATGTAAATAATTAATAATGACAAAACCAATTATCATAATATGTAAATAAATACAAATTAGTATAATATTATTAAAGATTTGAAAGTTCTTTGGAAAATTTATCTTATTTTTTGTGTGCATTTGAAAGTATTTTATGATTTCATTAATCCAAACACTTATGAGTTGCGGGAATTATATTTATATTGAAATTACAATTAATGTCAGAACCACTGAAAATGTTGGAAAGAGTTCTGCAATTATTTAAATTTCTGTATTGATTTATAACAGTTATCACTGTTTTATAGTTGGGAAGCCCTTCTCTGACACAAACCAATTATAACAAATGAAAAGTAACATAAATTAACGATTTTTGAGTTTTTTGGGCTCAACTCTTATAAGCCTAAAGTGAAGTCAATGTAATTCTCATCGGAAATGTTGCATATATTCTGTTACTTAATATTAATGAGCAAAGGAAAACAACGTGAGTAATATTTAACAAAGCAACTAATAGAAAATATCTAAGTAAACTTTACGTAAAGTATTCGTCATCAAAATCAGTAGTTAAAATCCGTGATTGAGTTACTTAGGTAAAGAGGGAGTTCTCATATTTTGTTATTTCTTTTCATTCAGTAATTATTTGCTATCTCTTTGTATATTATGTTTATCTTATTAATAAAGTTTACTCAACATCATTATTAGCCAATTACTATTATTAGTTTAATTAAATATAAACAAGATTCTTGGAGTAAGTTATTAATCTCTTTAAATTATTTATCAGTTTTGATTACAAGGCTTATTTATTCTGTAAACCATAATATCTGAGCTTAGAAAGCAAATCCAGACTTATGTTATAGTTTTCTTAGTAATTAAAGCAATTATAATATCAACAATATACTGTACTTGTATGAGTATTTATTTATTTCATATAGAGAATAGTGTTTCAATAAGTATTGGAAAAGTGAACAGAATATGGAATCGAAAGTAAAGTGATATAAAGGTCTGAATACTAAACGAAGTGTTCAATTCAGTGCTATTCTCAGGAATTGTGTGATTGTTGAGAAAGACATGTTCAGTATGGAAGTGACCGTTAAGTGATTTACTCGATTCACTCGATTCCCTAAATTCCGATCAAACATTAAGTTTTGTTGCACTCATTATAAATTGTTTCGTTGATTATCTTTTATAGATTCATTTGAAATGCATTTCATAAGCAGTAGTTTTAGTCATCAATTTTAGGCACTAACTCAATGAATCCATTTCTCCCTCAATGAGTATTTTGTTATTTCTTTTCATTCAGTCATTATTTCTAGCATTTGCTATCTCTTTGTATATTATGTTTATCTTATTAATAAAGTTTACTCAAAATCATTATTAGCCAATTACTATTATTAGTTTAATTAAATATAAACAAGATTCTTGGAGTAATTTATTAATCTCTTTAAATTATTTATCAGTTTTGATTACAAGGCTTATATATTCTGTAAACCATAATATCTGAGCTTAGAAAGCAAATCCAGACTTATGTTATAGTTCTTTCTTAGTAATTAAAGCAATTATAATATTAACAATATACTGTACTTGTATGAGTATTTATTTATTTCATATCGAGAATAGTGTTTCAATAAATATTGGAAAAGTGAACAGAATATGGAATCGAAAGTAAAGTGATATAAAGGTCTGAATACTAAACTAAGTGTTCAATTCAGTGCTATTCTCAGGAATTGTGTGATTGTTGAGAAAGACATGTTCAGTATGGAAGTGACCGTTAAGTGATTTACTCGATTCACTCGATTCCCTAAATTCCGATCAAACATTAAGGAGTATTGGTTTTCAATCTTACCTCACAATCGACCCGAGCGTGAGAACCAAAAAAATTTTCATCTCAAATGTAGGCCAAACGCACTGCACTTGTATTATAGAGTATTATATAATTTGCTTGAATCAAGTGAAAGGTGAATAAAGTGAACGGATATTTTGTAGGTTTTGTAGGTTTTGTAGGCCATACCTATCAAAATTTCTAAGCAGAGATCACGAGTAGTGAAGGTATCGACGGGTCGGACAACTTATAGTTCATTGAGTGCCAGTCCGGGGCAGTAGTGGAGCTCTGCCTACAGTAAGGATGGATCGGATGGATCCCCACAGACTTATTCATGTGATCAAACATTTTGTAGGCCTACCGTACAGTACTCGTAGGTATGGTATGTTTTGATGAAAAAAGAGAGAGAAAGGGGGAGAGGAAAGCCTGAGAACTAAAAATGATTTTATGGTGAGTTGCGAGAGATAGGGGTCGATAGGGTGGCCATCGATTGCAATATGTGCTGTCAATTGTGTGCTCATAATGTAGTGGCGAATGAAAGTAAGCGTTAGTGAAGCTACAGAGGGTTATGGAGGTTATGGAGGGTTATGGAGGAAGTGATGTCTGGCTTTCATGCTTTTCGATGCCCTTCTCGGCAAACATGCCCTCCAATGCTATGGCATCTGTACTACCAGTGCAGGGCATCTGTTTTGAGGAGATGGCAGTTGTTATAATTGGTTTAATATAAAACTGCGGTAACACTAAAAGTGGGTCGCATTATATGCATCACAATGTTATGCAATGAACGCATCGGAGGCACTGTCGACCTAAACATACCTAACCCTAACACCCATACGTGCGAAAGTTTAAGCCTCCCATATCTGACCCTCATTTTCAGGGAAAGGGTAGAGCACTCTCTCCAAGGTCTGGGTCGCAATTAGCCAAACAATAGCTCAACTGAAAACTTTGGGAAAGTGTTTTCAGTGAAAACTTTTCACTATACAGTTCAGTATAACACACATTGAGAGCTTCACAATAGGAAATACTCTCGATTTTTGTTCATATATTTTAGCGGAAATCAAATTAAAACCCAAAAACCGTTGAATGTCTTCAATATAATCATCTATAAGTCGTTGAGTTTTATATTTACTTCAAAACCGTTCATTCATTCCTTGTTTCTCTATATTTAACACTAAAAGTGTTAAAAATAATAAAATTATTTGATTTAAATATTATTTATTTTATAGTATTTATGGTACTATTAAATATAATATTTGAATTAAATAAAATAATGGAAATTTAAATTAAGGTTTTCATTGTAAATAATTATGTTTAGGATTTGAATTTTGAATTCACTAGAAATTGTAATTAATTTGAGTACTTATTGGATGCTTTTAAGTTATTACATTAGTGCTTATGGGCAAAATGTCTTTTAAGATAATAATAGAAAAGACAATTAATAATAATTAGTCGCTAAAATCAATTAGAAAAGTGCTAAAATATCAGTTTCATAACAAGTTTCATAATAGTAGTTTGATTTTTGGTTTAAACAAAACCGCAAACCTATGAGGGGTTCGACCGCTAATATTAAGTCCACTGTTATTATGTTCATTGAGTTTGCAATCATTTTTCAAAAATATGTTTTAGACTTGTATTCATGAGACCGAAGACATATACGGTATAACTGATGTCCAAAAGCTTAAGTATACATACAGTAGATCTCATGCCAGTGTTGTGTAATTATTTAATGACCTACTTTTGAATGCTTCCCAAATATCAGCGCTTTTTCAATACGAGTTATACATTACACGAACAAAATGTAATCCAAAAGCAATAAATTGGGGGAAAAATTGGCGATTCATTGAAGCGATAGAAACAATTAGTTTTAACACAACATTATTGAACACCTGGTCTTCAAAATTCGTGATACCATTACTTCCACAAAGAATTGTCTGTTTATATCATCCGCAAGACATTTGCTATGAATTTATCTTTTTTAGTAAATTTATTTTATTATTTATTTTAAATATCATATTTGTGTGCTAATTAAAATATTATAATACCGCAATATATTTTTGTATTTTTAATAAAAAGTTCATTAAGCTTTTAAATTAACATCTGTTTGTATATAATTAATATAATTTATTGAAATAAAAGAAAGAAAATTTGTTTCATATATGAGTTTTTAAATATTGTATTTCCATTCATTTGCTTAAATATAAAATTCAATTTAAATTTATTTTATTATAAATTACAATTTAATGCTAATATTTATTTTAAGTTGCAATACATGCGAATTAAGAAAACACTTTTATTAAATATATTTATTTAAACTAAACGCAGAATTTATTTCATACTTTAACATAATTAAGTATCTAATGCTGGGTTTCAAAATAAAAATACAAATGAATTGTTTTAATAATAAGTTGTTTAAGAAATGCAAACTCATATGAAGTGCACGAAAGCGTCATTTCGGGAAATTAGAGTTAATTTTGTATTTTAAAACCGAAATTTTAATTAAAATGCTAACATTGCACAAATTATTAGCGTAGTACTGTATATAATCTATGAATTCATTGGACATTATATGAAAAGTGAATCAATAATTAATGATAGTTGAGGGCATAAATGGTGTGCAATACTTAATTTCTGCCGTAATGACTAATGCAATAATAATTCATTTGTAAAAGTATTTTCCATTTTTGTTGTAAAACTTTGTTGGAAATGCTTGAGTTGTTAACGGAAGTGAAAGTATTGGTCGACACATACCTACTATTAATTTTAAAAAGGAAGTCACACCCAATACTTCCCTTCGTAGCAATTGGTGGACAACACCATCACAACTATATTTCTGATCATGATCATTTATTATGGAGTTTAGTTTTAGACACATTGTGCCAAACGTTTCAATTATGGCTTTAATTTCTAAATACTCAATACATAATACATAATAGTGTACAACTCATGGAGGGTTCACCAACTTTTCCATTGTGTTTTCAATTTCTTTGAAATAATCGACTAAATCTCTGACAAAATATTCAAATGAGTCGTTACTTTAATTACTCGACTAATGAACCGGTTCTTGGATTTGATAAAATTTATTTTATGTATGTTTTTACATAATAGAAATTTATTATAAATGACAACTTTTCAATCTAAAGTATATTCAAATGAGTCGTTACTTTAATTACTCGACTAATGAACCGGTTCTTGGATTTGATAAAATTTATTTTATGTATGTTTTTACATAATAGAAATTTATTATAAATGACACCTTTTCAATCTAAAGAATTAATGGCTAACATTACTATCTGTATTCTGTAGTAAAATTAACTCATTTAAGTTTATGTTTTAATCAAACTACTATTATACATAAAATCTTAACGTCATGAGTGTGAAATTTTTCTTTTCTATTGATCTGTGTATATGTAGTCGTAAACCATTTTAAATTTGGATGTAAAAACAAATTAGGCTTAAGTTTAGATTACGTGAAATGAGTTCTCTGTTCACAACTCATTGTCTGAATGTATAGTATATTTGACTTGTGATGAGTCGCGAGAGTAATGGCTGTTATTCTCGACATTAATGCAGAGAATATTTTTTGTCTCTCTGTTTGACAATTGAGTTGAGAGTTGAGAGCAAAGAGAAGACAAATTAATTAAAAAATTTTCCTCTATTTGTTCTCTCTGTCAGAGATAATACGAAACGATGTCTGAATGGGTTGAATGAGAGGCACATACACTAAAATAGTATATTCCCGTATAAATGAGTTTTGAAAATAAATAGTGAATTTAATGTATTTTTGTGCCAAAATTGATCTATACTTACATTTTTGCATATATTTTCTCTCTCGCTAATACTTTTTTGCTCCCATATTATCATACATTTTTATGCGCAAAACATTTTTCATGGCATTTGAAGACGACTTATACATAAAAATTCACATTTTTTACAGAGAATTGACTGAATATTGAACGCATGAACAGAATATTCAAAACTTTAGTCCAATGCAGACAAACCTCTCATATATCCCAATATATTAGTTATGCGTTTACTGTATATTATAGAAATGAATAATCTTTATACCATACAATACATTACATTTGAGCATAGAATATAGTTTTATTATACGAATAGATATGAATCTTTTATAAACTCAAAACTCTTATTTAATTAATTTTAGTTTTCTTTAAGAAGTTATTAATTTAATTATTTTGTTTTAGTTTTGTGATAAAAGATAATTAAATAATTTCAGCGATTTGTACATAAAATATATGGTAATCAACTAACTAATACATTAACTGGAAATAAATTATTTTTATTATTTTTGAAAGGATATGAATCAATAAAAATGCGAAAATATAGCTGAGATGATGTGATGGCAATTATTTTTTTTATGATGAGTAAGACATTTGCATGAAATGCACACAAATATTGAGTGTCTAATAATTTAATGCACTTTTATAGTGGAGTACGTGATAATCAGCAAATCATCAAATCTCTAAATTAAATTAGCACACAAATGTTGAATAAGTTTAAAGTGAAAATCTTATGTAATGTATTTGTATTATAAATGTAATACATGAACATTCTTACGGTATGTTATATTATTAATACCTATGGTATGGTGTAGAGTATTACTACCGGTAATAGTGTACAGAATATATCGTACAGTTGCATACAATATGGTGTATAATAATGTTATTCATACGACTCATGCATTCATCAAATTAAGTGCAAGTATTTTGTTGTAACACAAAGTGAAAGAAAACCACAAATAGTCTTATATATAAAGACATATTCTTTGCCAACACTTAATGATAGAGCATTTTGGACCATAACTTATGACTTTTGGACAGTTTTGTAAGTATTGTGTTCCTAACGCTCCTATCGTTTGTCTAGTACTCGTAGCACTTGTATGGCTTATACGCTGGGAATGGTAGTCCTCTGCAAATGCCAGTCAATAATGTTTTTAGAATTACTTCAAAACCATTTATTCAAACAAATTTGGATTTTCTTTAACAAAAGCCCTATTGAGGGAATGGCATCACATCAGCCGTTGATAGCAATCTCATTGCCTAACAGACGAGGGGTCAGATCCAAGCGTCAGTTAGCTGTCGGTGCCTTTGCTCTCTCTCTCTCTTAGCTCTCTCTCTCTCTCTCTCTCTCTCTCTCTCAAAAGAAGAGACAGCTTTTGGTTGAGGAAGAGAGCAAATGATCAATTGATGCCAATTGAGACCAATTGTCAGTACTGTATGATTGAAGATCACGAGTGAGGTATGGGATGGTATGGAATCGCATGCAATCGCATTGAATCCACTTCTCAAACATAGCTCACACTCTCTGTGTCTTATCCTTGCCTTAAGAGCACAACCATTTCGCGTATGTTATATAAGCATAGCATAGAAATGCGTGATTTAGGTGTGGGTTTGATGGGTACGACCATCTCATACACTCTCTGAGCTCCGGCATTGATATGAATTGTAGTGCGAGTGAGAGAGTGAGAGGAGAGGGGACTCCAGTGGAGGAAAGTATGTGTTACTATTACCAGGGCTACTATTATGTGTGGCCATTGTATGCGAGTCGCGGGCGATATATGGCAGGCTTTCAGACCTTAAAGATATACTAAGACATCGCCTTTTAAGAGGACTTCTATGCATACGACCCTTCCTGTTATGTAATGTGTAAAGTGGGTCACGAGAGGGGCTTAAGAATAGGTCCAAAGACTCATCACTGATTTGCATGAAATGAGATTATGCTTTAAATCATCGCAAAATACACTCACATCTCATACATACATTCAAATTACTTTTATTAGTATTTATTACTTTTATTAATATAAACAACATATAACTTAAATACAAATTGCATGAAAATCATTTATTGCTAAATTG